>VSMD01082987.1:0-118515 GCA_008750895.1 Mirza zaza | reverse complement strand
TTTTTGAGACAGAGTCTCACTTTATTGCCCAGGCTAGAGTGAGTGCCATGGCGTCAGCCTAGCTCACAGCAACCTCAAACTCCTGGGCTCAAGCAATCCTGCTGCCTCAGCCTCCCAAGTAGCTGGGACTACAGGCATGTGCCACCATGCCCGGCGAATTTTTTCTATATATATTAGTTGGCCAATTAATTTCTTTCTATTTATAGTAGAGATGGGGTCTCGCTCTTGCTCAGGCTGGTCTCGAACTCCTGAGCTCAAACGATCCGCCCACCTCGGCCTCCCAGAGAGCTAGGATTACAGGCTTGAGCCACCGCGCCCGGCCAGAAAAGGATATTAATAAATGTTTTTATGAATCTTAGTATAAGTTATCTAAACCATTATGACTTGTTTGGATTTTTTGTTTTGTCTTATATTTTTTAAAAAATTGGTCATTTTAGGAAAAAATTTATTATATATGATTTTTTCATATAAAACTATTTTTAAAATAAAAAATTAATAGTATATCTTTATAATTTTTATGCCTTTTTCTTATTTATTGGTGTTTAAAATTTTGTTTTGAAAATAATCTTTGAATAATCTCTGAATTAGGCAAAATTATTTTTTATAAAGAACATATGCCTTTTTAATACTTTTTAAAATTAACTTTTTTGGTGTATTATGTATGAGATTATATATATGTTAATTAGGAATTTTAATTCTTAGTAATTTTACATTTTACTAAAAATCTAGGAAGAAAGCTTGAATTGTCTGTCACATATGAGTTTTATAGATGAGAATCATTCTATAATTTAAAAAAATATTTTTATAACAATTTTTAAAAATTGGAAATGACCCAGATATTTAATGAGTATCTATTATTTAACTTTAAGATTTTAAATGTTATGAAAAGTTTAAGTTTATATAGATTATGAAAACTGAGGTATTAGACAAATGAGGTCATCATTTTAAGTTATTTTCCTGTTAATTACTTTTATAGCTTGTAAATATTAGGTATTTAAGTAAGAATCTTAAAGTTAAATATACGGGTATTTTTGTTGATAACTTAGAAGATATAACTGTTTTTATTAAATTAACAATGTTAAATTCATCTTTATTACAAATTATATAAACAAAGATTATTTTGTTTTGAGCTGTATTTATAGCTTTACAACTTTTAATGTCAAGTTCTGACAGCTCAAAGTATCGAGTAGAGACAAATATAAAATTGTCTGACCAGTAAACCCAAGAAAAAAGGTATATTGACCAATTTAAGATATTTTTATCAATAATTTTAAAGCCAGCTTATTTATTAAAGTTTATTTAAGTCAAATGAACTTCAAAAATATTTCAGCTTATTAATTTATGAGTGCTCATTATTTTATGTTACTTTGGTATTATGTAGATACAACATATGTATATATATATATACACATTTAAAAATAAATATATATATACACACACACAAATGAAGATCTTATAGCTGTTATTTTAGAAGTTTAGTGATGAGATAGTAATATAGCCTCACTGGTTTATAAAAGATGGTTGGATTCAAAGTACTTTTGACAAAATTGGGAACTGTTTATATGGCTAAACTTTATTTGTCCTGAAGGTAATCTTATGAAGGCTATGGAGCAAAATTTTGGATAAAGTATTAAATAGTTTTAATGACAGTTTGATTTAAAAACCTCTTTTGCTCTTTTTTTTCCTTCAGTTTTAAGTGAGTGTAGGGTTAAATCTTTAATGTTTACATTTTAGCTACAACTGGCTGAATTGTGTAAGAAAAATAAAATCTCTAAGTAGCCTTGAAGTAGTAACACCATTAAGTAGTCAGTTTTATCTTACGACCAGTAGAAAAGACTGCAGATTTAAAATAGGCAGAAAACAAAAATAGGGAGATGGAGAACTTATAAGACTCTACATGTTAACTCCATATTGTAGGTTTTTTGAATAATGATCATTTGAGTTTTGAATTTTTCTTGATGTAATTTGTCTATCAATTTAAAAATGTGTACAGGAACAGGCCATAATATAGTTTTCTGAAGTCCTAAAAAATCTGGCATGCCTTCATGTTTGAGAATCCCATTATTGGCCATTGCAGTGTTAAATCTCCTTTAGTAAACTCCCATCTGGGGAGATACTTGCAAGCAAAGGCTCATATGTGTTATCCACGAAGCCTGGGGAGCACTGACTGAAGGTTGGTTGTCTGGCGTCCCTGTTGTTTCAGTTTTGGATGATTTATTTCCCATTGTGAGAGCCTTGTTTATGGAGTCAAATTGAAAGGGAAAGCACTGTCACAACCTAGCCAATCAGACAGCCTCACACATCTGTTCCTTCCTAGCATCTTTCAAGCAGGATTTCTCTTCTAGAGAAACAAAATTCTCCAGGAAGGAGTTATCCTTTCCTCAAGGAGTGAGAGCAACTAGCTGATTAAAAACTCAAGACGGTCAACCAAGTGGGAGGCCCGAGACTCAGGAGAAACTCACCCAGTTTGCAACCGTTGGGGAGCTGCAGGGGCTCAAAGGGTAGGTGCTGGCACCAAGGATCTGGGTCCCCAAAATGTTTCAGACAACCCTTGACAGTCTGGTCTGGATCCCTTTGTGGTTGCCATGATTGTCTATTAAAGAAAAAAAAAGTCAAGCTTTTTTTGAGTCAGAGTTGCACTCTGTTGCCCAGGCTAGAGTGCCATGGTGTCAGCCCAGCTCACAGCAACCTCAAACTCCTGGGCTCAAGCAATCCTGCTGCCTCAGCCTCCCAAGTAGCTGGGACTACAGGCATGCGCCACCATGCCCGGCTAATTTTTTCTATATATTTTTAGTTGTCCAATTAATTTCTTTCTATTTTTGGTAGAGACGGGGTCTTGTTCTTGCTCAGGCTGGTTCCTCAAACTCCTGACCTTTAGCTGATCCACCCACCTCGGCCTCACAGAGTGCTAGGATGACAGGCGTGATCCACCACGCCAGGCCAGAATCAAGCTTTTAAAGAACTTACGTTGGTTTTATTTAGATGTCTTACTGAGGACTATAGATTAAAGTCTACAGCCCAGAAGCAGCCTTTACAGAGGTTCTAGTGGACTGTTCTAATGCAGCATTTTAGCTCACAGTTTATATACAGGTGGTGGAGATTTAGAGGACATCTGGTTATAGTTTACAGAAGCATCACCAACTTCCTCAGACGTATGTGTAGGAAAAGGCCAGGATGAATGCAGTTGTGGGAGGCCCTGTGCTCTAAACTGTTTTGTCTTCAAAGCATCTTTCTGGAAAGCTGTTCGTGGTCACAGAGTCACACGCTTTGTGAAATGCCTCTGGCAAGCAGAGATGAGCAGTCGGTGGCTTCTTACATTTGCTATTTTATCTCACAGGAGCAATATATGATAACATGACTCAAATAAGTATAAACTATGCTTATGGGAAGGGGAGGTAAAAAGGCAGAGCTCATGGTGAGGCCACCTGTGTTCCTCCCTATGGCTCAGGCCCAGAGGCAGCTGTAAGTGGCCCGAGGGGCCAGTCTTGGCTCTCCAACTGCCAGGGTTACATAGTCTGTGTCCTTGGGTGGTTATCTTTTTACCTACCCTACCTCTTTATGCCTCAGTCTCCTTATTATAAAAAGGAGGGGTGGGAGAGACTAAAACATCTCTCCAAGAGGCAGTAAGGCCAGAGGTGAAAGGTCTATAGACTGCTTGTGCGAGGCACTATTGTAGTTGTGCTTCAGCCACTGTTGACAGTGTGGGAAGGGTTGGCTACCACCCATAATATAAAAAAAGATTTAAAAAGAAAAAATTATAAAGTGAAGGAGGGTATTTTTCTCTTCAAGTGTGAGGCTCCCAAGGCTAGGACCTCCTCCTCCCACTCCCACAGACGGGCGCACGAGAGAGCGAGTAGGGCTTTTTTCTTCTAACATCTCTCTGCCCCCCAAAGTGTCATGCCTCTTCCAGAAGGGACCTCGACTGGCTTCAGGATCTCCGTCTTGCGACTCGTCTTGTGGCCCCGGCAGGTGGGAACGGCCGGGCGCTGGGCCCTGAGAGGCGGGCAGGGCCAGGCTCCAGCCGAGGCCCTGGGCGCGCCGTGGCCCGGGCCGCGCTAGTCCCGCAGGAGGTGGTACTCCTTGGGTGCCCAGAGCAGGCGCGGGCGGCGGATCTCGGCCCGCCGGCCGATTTCCGGGCTCCAGCAGAACTCGGGCGACAGCACCTTGGCGGGCTTGTGCAGCCAGAAGAACTTGTTGAGGTGGCTCTCGTCGTGCCAGCGCGCCTCCAGGCCGCGCGCGCGGTCCCGCCGCAGGCCCTGCGCGCAGTGCGCCGTCAGCTCGCGCAGCGCCGCCACGCTGCCCCCGAACACGGCCGCGTGGTAGTAGAAGTCGCCCTCGCCCGGCGCCAGCGCGGCGGCCGAGCGCCCGTCGCGCTCGAAGGGCAGCAGCAGGCGCGGCCAGTGGTAGTGCCAGGCGTGCAGCTGCGCCACCGACTCGGCCAGCGCCTCGGGCCCGAAGGCGCCGCTGAAGTGCTGGTCCACGTCCATGCAGAACACGAAGCTCGCCTCGCGGCCCAGCCGCCCGCCCAGCGCCGCGTGCAGCGTGCGCATGCGCTCCATGCACACGTCCTGCCAGCGCCCCTCGCGCGCCACGCGCTCCACGCGCAGCCGGCGGCCCGGGCCCAGCGCCACGCGGGGCACGGCGGCCGGCCGCTCGGTGAACACGTAGTACACCACGCGCTGGCCCACCATGAAGTGCTGCTCGGCCGTCTCCAGGAAGTGCGCCAGGTACTTCTCCAGGTACCTGCCAGGCGGGGCGGGCGGCACGGTCAGCCTGAAAGCGGCGCCCCGCGCGGCGTGGCCGCCCCTCCCTCACCCCTTCGTGCCAGTCCGTGGGACTGCAGAACCTTACAGTCCTGGAATCGTTCAGCTTTGGGGAGGGTCGGGCTAAAGATGCTTGCCAATTGTTTGCCACGCTTGCGCTGTGGCCGCAGTCGTCTCTTTAGAGCTTTGCCATGATGTGAGGAAGCCCAACCTAGCAGTGACGGAGAGGGGCCCCACCAGTTTTCAGCAGTTGGTCTCCCATTTGAGACCTAGGCATTTGGGACCGGTGGGGAGCCCTTCCTGCTGAGCCCTGTCTGAATTCCTGACTCACAAAATTATTGTGTGAGCTATAATTATAAGTTGTTTTGAGCCACTGGGTTTGTTTCTTTATCCAGATAACCAGACTGCTTGGAATACTGGACACTTTATATTAACAGACCTCGAGATTAAATAGTAATAATGCCTAATATTGTGAACATTTATCATGTGGCAGACACAGTTGAGTCTGTGTGTTATCTCATTTAAAGAGCTTCAGTAACTTGTACAAGTATGCACAGTGGTAGAGCCAGGATTTGAACCAGCTTGGCATTGGATCCTGTACCTTTACTCAGTTTGCTCCATTTCTGGCAGAACTGTGGGAAATGAATCAGAGACCTAGGAAATAGCATCCCAGGGTGTTGGACTCATGCCATCTTGGAACTCAGGACCCTGGAATTTCTTTTCCTTGAGACCCTGGCCCCTAGGACTGATGCAGAAACACCCTACTCGGTATGCATAATGGAAGTGGGGGCATCAAGGCCCTGGGAGAGGCCAAGGCCCCAAGTGGCTTACTGTGAATACTTCTGCCCATCTGGTCCATAGGTCATTCTTGGTCCTGTTTGCCCCCTTGCCTTTCTTTTTCTTTCTTTCTTTTTTTTTTTTTTCGAGACAGAGTCTCGCTTTGTTGCCCAGGCTAGAGTGAGTGCCGTGGCATCAGCCTAGCTCACAGCAACCTCAAACTCCTGGGCTCAAGCGATCCTGCTGCCTCAGCCTCCTGAATAGCTGGGACTACAGGCATGCGCCACCATGCCCGGCTAATTTTTTCTATATGTGTTAGTTGGCCAATTAATTTCTTTCTATTTATAGTAGAGACGGGGTCTCGCTCTTGCTCAGGCTGGTTTTGAACTCCTGACTTCGAGCAATCCGCCCGCCTCGGCCTCCCACAGTGCTAGGATTACAGGCGTGAGCCACTGCGCCCAGCTGCCCCCTTGCCTTTCAACAGCCCTCCTGGCTTTCTCTCCCTTCTGGGGTGTAGGGACAGACTTGGAGGAGCCTTGAACAGTTGTCTGGGGTATCTGATAACAAAATTCCCTCCCCAGACTTTCCAGTATCTCTTCCTGGATGGGAAGCTCTTACTGCCTTCCCAAAGCAGTCTATTCCATTATTAGGAATGCTTCCTTTAATTGCCCTGTACTTTGTTCTCTGTATCTTGGGGGTTGTAGGATCTGATTGCCACGCTAGGCCAGGAGTCCCTTTTGTATCACTTCTGGCAGGTGGACACCTGGCTTGGTCACCCCCTCCCATCCATAATGGGGAGGTCAATGCCCCTGCCATTTCTTCTCCACACCTAGAAGCCCATCCATTGCCCGGGTGCCTTGGTCCTGTGATTGCCCTCTCTGCAGTGGTTCTGTCCTCCTCCCTCCTTCATCACCTGCTCGCCAGTGTCTGTCCCACTCTGTGAGGACCTCATCCTTCTGTTCTCATTTGTTTTTCTGTTTGTTTGTTTTGGGGGCCGTTGAGGCCCATGAAGGTCCAGAAGTGGGACTGCAGAGGGTGTTCGGGCCACTGGCCCTAGCCCAGCCATCCAGGCTGCTGCTGTTGGGGTCTGGGGCCCAGAGCCTTGGTGGTGCTTGCTCTGGTGCTGCGACCTCATCCTTCTAGCTCACTTACTCTGATTACTGCCTCTCCCCCTTCCCCACAAACAGTCCTCCCTCACTGAGTCCTCTAATCTGGCGACCCTGCCACTGTCTCAGTGTCTGTCACCCTCCTCTCTTTACTTCCCTCTTTACCCAGTTTGGATTCACTCCCTTGAAAAACTCCTCAGCTCCCCAGTCCCTCTCCCTACATCAGGCATGCTTGGCACCCCCAATTCTCACTGTGTGCCTGCACCTGAGCCCCTGACCTCCAGTGGGCACTTACTGTAGAAGATCATCCCTCTACTTACCCAATCACTCGCCCCCTCTTGTCACCACTCTCACTTGAAAGACTTCATGATTTTCTCACCACAAACCCAGTGCCTCCAGATGGACCAGCTCCAGCCCCTGGGCAGCCCCTTCTAGACATGGTTCTGATCCCATGGCTGCCTGTGTTGGGTGGGCTGTATGGTGCTGGTGTCCAGGGAGGCAGAGAAGGGTGGTCCTATGGTCACCCTGAGTATCTGGAACAAGGGGTACTCTCTCTGCCTCTTGCTTCACTTTGAGATCTGATGGCCCAGGGCACAGGGGAATAGAGTGCCCCACTTCCTACATCACATGCACACACCTCCCACTCCCTGCCTGGGCAGCACCACTCCCCTACCCAGGCCTTACCTGCCTATAGCAAAGACAGTCAGCCCAATGGTGAGGTTCTTCTGTCCAGCCTTTTTCTGGACCACATCTGGGTCGAAGGTGCCATCCCAAATAATGGGAGCCCCCCAGGAGGTACACGTCAGGACTTCAGGCCGGGCCCTGGCCAGGGCAGGGATGGGAGACAGCTCCATTTATCTGCCCACTTGGTGCATGCTCACTGCCACCTCCATTCATTCTTCCACCCACAGATGGAACAGTCCCTGTCCCTAGAAGCTATTAGCTCAGAACAGCAGTTAGAGGACTGGCGATGTGTGGCCTGATGGGGCTGCTGGGGTTGACGGGCAGAGCGCCTGGCTCTGCTGGGGTGGGGCAGAACTCTGTAGGGTTGGGGGTGCTCTCAGAGTGGGAGGGATGGTAGCTCTTACCAGGGACGCAGGACACCTGTGAAGTTGTCTCTCAGCAAGGACATTGTGGCTGCTGGGCAGACACCCATGGGGATGAGAACTTCCAGATGCCTGTGGGGTGGGGACAGAAGTAAGGGATGGGTCGGCCTGCCCAGGAGCCTTCTTGCTGTGCTCCTTACAAAGAGGGAGAGCCCACAAGGACATGTGCCCAGGCTGAGCTAGCCGCCACCCTTCATCCCTCGGGAGGCACTCGGAAAGACCCACTTTAACCCTGACCCTGGTGGTCCCACCTCAAAGGCTAGGGGAAGTGGCTTGTACCTGACACTAGGGAGCCCATACAGGAGTAGGCCTAAGAGGCCAAGTGCAAGTAGGATCCGTCGCCAGAAGATTCTCTTCCAGGCCCTGAGGGGAAAGGCATTTGTTTATATCTATCCACACGTATTTATATGCACATGTATATGAGAAATTATTTGTATAATTTTAACGTTTCATTTTATTTGCCTTTTTAAATGAGAATATATTCTATTCACATGGTACAGACATTCAGAGGGATAAAAGAGTATACACGTGAAAAGTATTTTCTGTTTCTGCTGACTGGTTCCTCTGCATGGAGGCAGCTGGTGTTACCAGTTTTTGTGTGTCCTTCAAGAGATGGTTTACACATTGCTTTTTGGCTAAGATCAAGTGTAGTATCTGTTCTTATCAATTGAATATCTGATATGTCCTAAAATTTAAAAAATTTAACAAAGATGGTTTATGCATATACAGGCAAATTCTTTCTCTCTCTCTTTGTCTTTCTTTGTTGCCTCCACAAATGGCAGCACAGTGGACAAGCCGTTCTGCAGTTTTCCTTTTTCAGTGACCATTAAATCTATGAGGCTAGTCCATCTTGGTACTTAAAGAACATCCTTCCCCTTTTGTCCAGCTGCTACTGACTGGAGAAGGCATAATTTGCCTGGCCAGGGTCCTGAGGATGAGCATCTAGATGGTCAGTCCTTGGCTTTCCTCAGCAGTGCTGCAGGGCATGACTTTGGGCACGTTGGGGGCAGTAACCTTGTGGGTTGGGGTGCTTAGCCTGGATGGGGGGTGAGACTGACTTCAGCCAGGAGGAGAAAGCCAGGAGAGGGTGCAGAGGCGTTTGTGGGTTTATAACTGGGGATTGAGAGCTGCCTGGGTCTTAGAGACTAGTCTCGGGGCTGGCTGTGGTCAGAGACCACGTGTCTGTGGTGGCTCCAGTCACTGGGCCGGTGAGTTCCTCCATTCCTGGCTCAGAGGATGTGGGCTTTGGGATTTGTCCATGGTTAGTTAGCTGTTTTCCAGGAAGGGCCCCAAGTGTTGAGAATTTTGACGAGCTCCTCCTGGGGCACATTCTCCCCTCCTCTGCTGTGTGCCCACATCTCTAGTGACACAGGAACCATGTGTAAGGAGCACAGACACTGGGGCCACATTCCTGGGTTTGAATCCCAGCTCCGACACTCATTAGCTGTCTGGCCTTGGGCAAGGTCAGTCTCCTCATCTGTAAGATGGGAATAATGAGAATACCGGCCTCCAAGGGCTGTCATGGGCATTGAGTAACACAGCTAAGTGACTAGAACAGGCTTTGCCCATTGTTCTCGTGGGCTCACTAAACTTCAGCTTTTGCTGCTGCTGCTGCTGCTGCTGATCCTTTTTCCTGAACACACTTCATTGTTCCCTGGGCAAACTCTTAGCTCCACTTGCTGCCTGACAAATCCTTCCAAAGTCTGGCTCCCCTGGTCTCCTTCACGAAGTCTGCCTGCCTCAAACCCTCCTGCCCCAGCCTTGTCTGCTACCCTGTAACCATTCCTCACTGGGTGTAACTAGAAAAGAGCTCTGAGACCTACCTTGCAGGGGTGTGTGTGTGCCCATGTCCACCTGGGCACATCTCAGCACACAGCACCTCATTCTCTTCACTCAGCTGAGCCAGAAACCCAGCCCCCCCACCCCCCCACCGTCTGTCACCAGCCCCCAGGTTGGACTGACTTGGCCTCCTTGATCTCTGCCCCTCCTCCTCCCTGCTGCCCCAGTGACTCCCACGGTGACACTGGCCTGCTTGTCTGTCACCAGGACCAGCAGATCCCTTCCTGCTTCTGCTCAGTCCCTATACAGCCCCAGAGTCATCTTGCCTTAACAGTTCCCATGCCACACAGACAGGTGAATCCTCAAAGAAGAAATACATTCAGTATTCAAACATATGGAAAAATGTTCACTCTCACCAGTAATCAAAGACATACAAATTAGAACATGGTGGTGTGTTTTGCCTATAAAATGAGCACTTAAAAAAAAGCTGTAATGAAAATAGCCAGGCTGCAAGAGCACAGTGAGCTAGGCACTCTTACACTTGTGGTGGGAGTGTGGTTGCCACAGCCCTTTGGAAAGCTACTTAGCTATGGAAATTGAAAGCTTTCGATATTCATCCTGTTTGATTCAGTAATTCCCAACTTCTGGGACTATGTTCAAAGGAGATAATCTTCAGTGTGGGAAAAGTTTATATATCGAGATGTTCACCAATTTCTGTTCAGTCATGCATTTGACATGTATCAAGCACTATGCCAGGTCACAGAATTTTTTTTTTTTTTTTGAGACAAAGTCTTTTTCTGTTTCCCTGGGTAAGGAGCCAGAGCTCACAGCAACCTCAAACTACAGGGCTCAAGCAATCCTACTGCTTCAGCCTACCGAGTAGCTGGGACTGTAGGTGTGCAACACCACGCCTGGCTAATCTTTCTATTTTTAGTAGAGATGGGGTCTCTCTCTCGTTCAGGCTGGTCTTAGAACTCCTGAACTCAAGCAGTCCTCCTGCCTTAGCCTCCCAGAGTGCTAGGATTATAGGTGTGAGCCACTGCAGCTGGCCCAGGTCATGGATTTCAAGGCAACGAGACACAGACTTTGTCCTCAGGGTGTGAAGTCAAGGAGACGTGGGTTTGGTGGGGGAGTGGGGCATGAGGGAATTACTCTCAAGCCACACTGAAAACAGATGAATGGACAGTTGGGGAGGAAGTCAGGAGGCTTTCTGGAGGAGGTGACCTCTGAGCTAGGACCTGGAGAATTAGAAGTGATCCAGGCAAAGAAGTCAGTGGAAGGGAAAGAAGGACCATGAAAAGGAAACAACAATGTGCAAAAAAATGAGGAAGTGCGAGAAAGCTTGGAATGTACCCTCTAGGGGTGGAGTGTAGAGTGTGATGGGGGTGGGGAGAGGCGAGGCTGCAGAGGTGAGCCGGGACCAGGGCACCCAGGGCCTGCAGTCCAGCCTCACTGGGTTGGGCTTCATCTCCAAGGCCATGGGGAGTCCTGAAAGGTGTTTCCTCCAGGAAGTGACACAGTTACATTTTTGTCTGAAAAAACCAGAAGTAGCTCCAGCTGAACTGTTGAGCCTGACTCTGGCGGGGTGGGAGGGAGGGCACGATGGAGGCAGGAAGAGGAGTTAGGGGCCAGGGTGCCAGCCCATGGGAGCTACCAGGGCATGAACCAAGGTGTTGGTGGCTGAGTGGGGAGCAATAGGTGGAGTAGGGCTGTTGGGGGCTGGGGGAGGATGGGCAGGACTTGGCCATTGATGAGAGGGACAGGGCCGGAGGACTGGAAATCCCTGGTTGTCTGAGGTAGGGGCTGGAGCCCAAAGGCGGGCAGGGATGTTACATCATGGGAGAGGGAGACCCAGTGGGTAAAGGTGCAGGGGTGGAGGAGGGTTGGGGCGACTCCAGAAGTTTGGCTGTGAGGTCTGAGACAGGATGGAAACTGGAGGGGGCAGGGGGTTGGGATTGATGGAGGTGTGTTTGTTTCTGAAGGGTCTGGCTTAATAAACTTGTTATGAAGACTGCAGTCATGTGGAAAAATGGTTACACAGGAACATTATAGGGAAAAAAGGATCTAAAATCTATGTGCACCATGATCATAGTTTATCAAGAATAAAAATATGCGTTAGAAAATAAGTCTAGAAGGAAACACTTAAGTGTGCAATAAGATTACAGTAGAGTTTCTTTATTTTTCTCTCCAGTTGTCTATGATGTACTTATATTGCTTTTTTTAATAAAGGAAAATTTCAAAGTTAGTAATTTACCAGAAAACCAAGTTGTTTTATGACTTCCTGCTGACTGCAGGACAAAGCCCCATCTCCTAGCCATGCCTAAGAAGCCTTCCAGATCTGTCCCCTCCACTGTAGCCTTATCAGTGCTCATGGCCCCTGGCCCAGTTTTCCTGCCTCTGGGAATGGTGACTCCGCAGCGATCAGTCCAAGGATGGTCCCATAGCATCATTTGAAAAGCAAATGGATATAAACAGCCTCAAGTTCATCAGTTGGGAACTGGACGAATGAATTATGCATATCTATGCAGGTTGAGTATCTCTTATCAATGCTTGAGACCAGAAGTGTTTTGGATTTTTTCAGATTTTGAAACATTTGCATTATACTTAACATCCAAACGTCCCTAATCTCAAAATCTGAAATCTGAAATGCTCCAGTGACCATTTCCTCTGAATGTTCTGTTGGCACTCAAAAAGTTTTGGATTTTAAAGTGTTTCGGATTTCAAATTTTTGGATTAGAGATACTCAACCTGTACAGTGGAGATCAACGTGAACATTAAAAAGCATGAGATAATTTTATATGTACTCTCTGAAAACAGACCCTAATCAGTGGAAAAGGGAGTAACATAACCAGTATGTGGAGGCCAACTGTGCCTGTGGGAGGGGGAACTCCTAACCTGTGTCCCTGTTTACAGTCATGTATGTCCGTAAAATACAGTCACGTGTTTTATGTGTAGGAAGAGATTGGGAATAGTATTATCCAATAGAAATATGTGAGCCACATAAGTAATTTAAAATTTTCTAGTAGCCACATTTAAAAAGTGAAAAGAGACAGGTGTAATTTGAGACATGTTGGGTTAAATAAAAATATTGTTAAAGTTAATTGGTTTTAATTTTTTAATCTGAATACCTATGAGTCCTTCCTGACTTCTCTCAGTCCTGACACGCACCTGCCAGCAATCCCTGTGGGTGCTGCCCACACTCAGCCTCCTCTCCTTCTGCTCCAGGCCACTGTGTCCCTCACCTGGACAGCCTTCCCAGCCCCCCACCAGCCTCCTGCTTCTGCTCTTGCCCTTGCAGCCCCTGCTCCAAGACGTGAACGCGAACACTGCCCTCCCCTCTTCAAGGCCTCCCTTCTCACTGCTCTTAGAGCCTAACCCACGCGCTGGACTCCGGTCTGCTGAGCTCCGTGGCTTCTGGCCTCTGCCACCTCCTGTCTCATCCCGCCACTCTGCCCCTTCACAAGGCCGCCTGGCCTTCCAGCTCACCTCTGCAAGGCTTGTCCTCTCATCGTTCTAGTCTCAGTTCCATGTGTCCATCCTTCGCCCTGCACCATGAAGTTTCCTAAGCTAGCAACGACTGTTTCCTTCCGTTCTATATGTAGATTGTGCCTTTCCTGTCATCTACCAGCAAGCTCCAAATCATTCTGCAGTGCCACCTTGCTCTTGTGTGGCACCTTGCTCGACATCCCCTTCCAATCCCTCCCCCAGTTTGCACCTCTATACCTCTTCCAGACCTCTCCTCCCATCCTTGGAGACTGTCTACCCTGCTGCTAGGCTATGAGTTTCTTTGTTTTAGTAGACTTTTTATTCTTGGTGCCAAATCCCAGAGCCTGCCTTATAATTCATAGTATTAATAATTATTTGTTCAGTAAATGAATGGAGCAATGAATGGGTCTTTGTCTTCATTCTCTTTTCCAAACTGTTACTTCTTTGCTTAAAACCCCATTTTCTTCAGGATTAAGTCTGCATTCCTTATTAATAATCCCAGACACCTACAGAGCCAGACATTTTGCCAAGTGTTTTATGTGCCTGTCTGATTGAGGTCTGACCACAGTCCCTTGAAGGAGATGCTGATTATCTCTACTTTATAAATGAGGAAACTGAAGCTCAGAAAGGTTAAACCACTTGCTTAGGGGTGCACAGTTGGTCAGTGGTGAGATAAGCTTTGGGCAGGTCTGTCTGACTCATGAGCCAGAACTTCCAGCGTGGATGGCATCTGGGCTTCTTTTGACCTGGCCCCAGCTCAGCTTTGAGGCTCCTCTTCCAAGGGTCCCAGCCTTGCTATTTTTCACTATAGGCTTGGCTTCTCCCAGGTCACCTCACATTTCCAGCCGGTCACTGTCTCTGCTGCAAGAGGCCTCCCCCTCCCCACTCCATCTTCACTTCCTGTCCGAGCCGGAGGGCTGGCAGCAGCTGGGCTTTTCCGGCTCCTGGCAGCCTGGTCAAAGCTGATACTGGCAGCTGGCATGGTTGCCTCGGGGGCGCACTCTGGGGATGCAGGGCACTATGCAGGGGCTACAGGGCCCGAAAAGGCTGGAGGAGCCTCTCCCTGCCCTTGGTGGCTGTTCCAACCCTCTGCACCAGCCCCTCCCAACCAGGGTAGGGCAGGCCGATACGTATCTCAGGCACTGGGCCGCAGCCAGGCAGAGCTAGTCCTGGGTGGCCCAGACAAGCTCCAGTGGTCAGATCCGAGAGGGTGTGGAGGCCCAGGCCGGGGTAGGGACCCACCAGCTCCTCCCGCCCCTTTCTGTAGCCCAGCCTGGGAGCCCTCAGTCTGTGGAGGCCCCTGCCTGGCCCACCCCCCATATTCCTTGAGTAGATATTTCCAGAAGGACCCAGTCCCACCCCAGATCTACCTGCAGAAGGTGGGCCCTTAAGCCCCACACTGTGCCCTGCTCCCCACTCTCCTGCTTTCAAGAAAAGGTTAAAGATCAGCCATTGGTTCTTAAGGGGGAACAAGTTTCCAGTCCTGGGCGGTCAGCCGCAGTGGGGATAGAGAGAGCTCTCAGTTCCAGTGGGGAGGGAACGTGCCTTGGGCCTTTGCTTTCTGGCTCGCTAAGGGGGTTTAGAGGAAGCAGGAGGAGTCCAGCTTTCATCAGCTATAAGATCTCCTGGGGCACGGCCTCCCCTGCCTCGGTGTCCATCTGCACAGACATCCGTCTTTCTACTCCTTGGACTACGTCCCCTCTGTGAGTCACCTTTTCCCAGGACCTGTACTTTTCTCCGTACTCAGCTAGCACTCAGTGGCTAGCTTTGGTACCTCCTGTTTGGACTGTTTTGGCCACCAGACCGGACCCCTCTTAAGTCAACAGTCCCCACTCACCCGAGTCCCTCTTTGAGAGCCATTATCGAGAGGCTGATAGGACAGACCGCAACGAACTCTCTCAGCTCAGAGCCAGGGAGGAAATGGCCTCTTGCTCGAGAAGCGGCAAAGCAGCTCCTGCCCCGCTGTGTCAGGAACCACCCTCACAGGAGCGAGCAGGGATGGACTGTCTGAGAGGGACCTGCCCGGGGCGGGCCCTCCTGGAGGAAACTGGCCCCAGGTGCCCGTGGGGGCTGGCAGCCCCTTTGGGGCCAATCACCTGGAAGAGGGTGGATCTGAGTAGGCCAGCTCTGGTTGGCTGGAGGCTCTCGAGTTTTTTTGTGTAGACTCCTCGCCCTTCCCCAGGGGTCAGGGTATGGTGTTTGTCACCCAGGGGAAACCCTGTTCTGCACAGAGCCTCAGGCTGAGCTGAAGGGCACTGGGCACTTGATTGTGACCTTGGACAGTTCACCACATGGAGTCCTTTACCTCCTCAGTAAAATGGTGTGCGTACACCAGTCCCTAGGAGAGTGTGAGATCATGGATGTGGAGCAGTTCTGGAAAGTTTACTCTGGGCAGCATTTTTAAAAGTGAGCTGCGACCCATCAGAGGGCTGTGAAATCAGATTAGTGGATTGCGACCAAGATTTAAGAGTATGAACAGGAAGAGAAGTGAAAAGAAAATATTGGAATGTATTGTGTATAAGGGTAGGTTTTGTTTCATGAAATCTTTCCATTAATATATATTTAAGTATGTATACAAGGTTGGGAAATATTTTTAAAAACGGTCATGACTGGCGTGGTGGCTCACACCTGTAATCTTAGCGCTCAGGGTGGCTAAGGTGGGAGGGTTGCTTGAGGCTAGGAGTTCAAGACCAGCCTGAGCAAGAGTGAGACCACCCCTACCCCAATCTCTACAAAAAATAGAGAAAAAATTTAGCCGGGCGTGTTGGTGCGTACCTGTAGTCCAGCTACTCAGGAGGCTGAGGTGGAAGGATCATTTGAGCCCAGGAGTTCAAGGTTGCAGTGACCTGTGATGAAGCCACTGCACTCCAGTCTGGGCCACAGAGCAAGACTGTCTGGGGGTGGGCAGGGAACTGGGTCATGATCAAAAAGGGTTTGCAAAATTCTGTGTAAAATGTAAAAAATAGGAACAAATTTATTTTTAAGGACATACCCTTCAAACTTGGAATAGGTTGGGACTTTTCAAATAAAGTAAAGAACATGGATACTTATTTGTGAGTTGAAGTGGTTTTGCTTCCCTCCCTCTTTACCACATACATAAGAACAAACTCAGGTGAGGCCTGATTTTCATTTTCTTCCATAAAGGGAAACTCTAGATCCAGGAGGTAAACGGCCCAGAGTCCTGGAGGCCAGCAGAGCAGCTGCGCACATGGCCCTCATCCCTTACCATGTGAGCCCCCTGCCAGCTCAGGGTCCTGCTCGCTACTCCCTGCCTCCTGGGACACGCAGCTTTCCAGCCCCTCCTTTCACCCTTTGGGGATTAACTAATGGGTTTCTTTCTCCTCCTCCTCCAGATAATGGTTACATTTTAACCGGCATTCCAGAGAACAGTTATCAAGATATGAGGAGTACTGGTTCTGTGCTTAATCTTCCTTTAGAGGTTCTGATTCAGTAGGTTGGGGCCTGGCTCTCAAAACACATTTTTTTTTTATTTCAGCATATTATGGGGAAAACCCATATTCTTAACAGGTGGAAACACTGCCTTAAGGACAAGAGCTTATGCCTGTAATCCTAGCACTCTGGGAGGCTGAGGCGGGTGGATTACTCAAGGTTAGGAATTCAAAACCAGCCTGAGCAAGAGCAAGACCCTGTCTCTACTATACATAGAAAGAAATTAATTGGTCAACTAAAAATATATAGAAAAAATTAGCCGGGCATGGTGGCACATGCCTGTAGTCCCTGCTACTCCGGAGGCTGAGGCATGAGGATTGCTTGAGCCCAGGGGTTTGAGGTTGCTGTGAGCTAGGCTGATGCCACGGCACTCACTCTAGCCCGGGCAACAGAGTGAGACTCTGTCTCAAAAAAAAAAAAAAGACAAGCATGGTCAAGAGGAAGGAACAGTGAGGCCAGCTGCCTCCTCTTTCCTTCCCCCAAGGATGCAGGGATTTCTCCATACAGGACAGGGCATGCGGTGCTTTTTTCACCCTCAGCCTAGTTTCTAGCACAGGGCCTGGTTCACAGAGGCCATGGTCAGCACGTGCTGTTAGCAGCACACATGGCATCCCATCCAGCTGGCTCGCCTCCCACTCACCCACATGGCAACGTTCAGGCTTCTGCCTTTGCACATGCGGCCTTGGTCTGCAACGCCCTTTCTCCTCCTTTATTCAAGGCTTAGGTGTTACCGCCTCTGTTCTTATCATTTTCTATTTCAGCATCCAAAAAATGCTTCAAAAGTGCTTTGTGAACCAAAGCTGTCCCAAGGGCTCTTCTGGACACTGGGTAGCTCTATCCAGAGCTTTTTGCTGGAGGTTGGGAGTCTGAGGTCTGCCCCAGGTGTTTCAGATGCTTCTGGCCCAACAGAGTCCGTCTCCCAAGTGGGAATGGGTAGTGGGGCTGAGAGTCTAAGTGGCTTCTGGATCCTCCCAATTCAAAGGACACTTGTGTGAAAAACAGCTGGTATTGGCTTTTCCCCCAGTGTGAACTGGGGTTAAGGGCATCCTCAAATGACCTGGCCCCAGCAAAGTGTGGAGAGTATGCTGTCTAGTTAAGGCCACTTCCCCAGCCCAGGGACCCACCTCTCTGTATGGGTGAAAAGTAGCCATTTGGGCCTAGAGATAGGCACCCCTACGGAAGAAAGGCACAGAGGAGATGATGGATTTTACAGATTTATTTTTAAAAAACAAAAAAGGTTAAAAAAGTCCTTCATTTCCAACCCTGGCTGGGGGTGTGGGTGAGGAATAGAACAAGCTGAGAAAGGTGCCCACCCCCTTTCTGCAAAGGACACCCCCAGGAGCCTGCAAAGGACAGGGCAAGTCAGAGGCAGGCCCTCGCCCTTCCTGCCCTGCCGCCTCCTCAGGCAGCTCCAACTGCGGCTAGCAAGTTTTATAGGCAAAGAAGTGTGGGAGCGGGAGGCCAAGAGCTGCCTTCCTCACATCACATCACGGTCACACCAGCTGTTCTCTCCCCTCAGCATTCACTGGGGCTTGCAGGGCAGCCGGGCAGGCGGGCTTTGCGGCCCAGCCCACCGCAGCTTGCTTAATGCTGTTTGTGAGCCAGGAGGGCGGTCAGGGGAGCTTCACAGTGTGGGGCAGGGGGTCAGAGACACCTTGACCAGTCTGGAAAGGGAAATCTCCCGATCTCCGTCTCTCTCTGATCTTGCCTCTCTGCACCGGGCTGTCCTTCTTTGCTATTCCCCATCCTGAGACCGAGTGGAGTCCAGGACAAAGCACTAAGTGGCTGTTTGCTACAAAACACCTGGAGATGCCAGAGGCTGGCCCTTGGCCCATCTGTCAGTCCAGGCTCCCACACAGTCATACAGTCATACACACAGCATTAAGGCGTCTGTGCCAGCAGGCATGGCCCAACTGGGCCCAGCTTCTCTCTCTTCACCTGCAGAGGGTCTGGGGGAGAACCCCGGCTGCTGCAGAAGCAGGCTGAAGGGGGAGAAGCTGGCAACGGAAGAGTTAACCAGGCCTGGAGAAAGAAGTGGGAGGGAGGAAGGAAGGCAAGGGCTTTCTAGGCCTCTATCCAGGCCTGCTGGCTGCCCTTGGAAGTAACCCAACTCAGGTTGGGGAGCCCTGACCATATACCCCCTGGAAAATGGGGGACAGAGAGAGAGGAAGAGAGCGGGGCTAGAGGATTGGGACTTTGGAGGAAGCCAGTGCTATCAATATTTACAAGCATAAAGCCCCATCTTCTGTGCCACCTACCTCTCTGCCCCTCCCACAGAAATGAAAGGCCCCTGAGAGCCACGGAGGAGGTGCCCAGACCTCCTCACCAGCCATGCCCCTAGGGAGAGCCCCTTCCCTCCGACTGGCCCCATTGCTGGGCCCCTCAGGAATGTCTGTCTGGCTCTGCTCAGTCGGGAGGAGGAAGCCTGGGCCAGAATGCTGGCTGCCTGGCCAGCCCTAGGAGTCCTTGAGCATGCTGATGCGAGCGTAGATCTTCAGGGCGGGCCCCAGCTTGATGTTCATGGCACTCATCAGGTGGTCCTCCTTGAGCAGCAGCAGAGCTTGCCCGTCGATTTCCTGGGCACGGAATTCCTCTGCTATCTCTTGGCAGCCTGAGGGAGACACCAAAGACGGTATCAGCCAGAGCTGCCAGTATTTACTCTTGGCAGCCACTGCACTTCAGATACATTGTCTTGTTTAATCCTCATAACCATACCTTGAGGAAGGTATTGCTATTCTTATTTTGCAGCTTGCAAGAAGCTAAGTGACTTACCTACCTTGATCCATGCCTTCTTGTTTGTGCCCTTGTTCAGATCTCCCTCCATGAACTGGACTGACACTAGTGACCACTAAGGTGCTATGGAAGTGACAGCATGTGATTTCCAAGGCTAGCTCATGAAGGGCACAGCAGTTTTCACCTTGCTCTTTTGGATAATTTATTTTGGAGTAAGTCAGCCACTATGTCATGAGGACACACACTCAAGCAGCCCTCTAGAGAGGCCACATGGAGAGCAATTGAGGCCTCTTGCCAATAGCCTGCCATGTGAGTGAGCCACCTTGGAAGTAGATCCTCTGGCTCCAAACCTTCAGCAAAATACAGTCCTGGCTGACGTCTTAACTGAGACCTCAGAGAGACCCCAAGCCAGAATTGTTCAGCTAAGCCCCTCCAAATTCCTGATGCACAGAGCCCGTGAGATAATAAGTGATGGTTGTTTAAAGCCACTCAGTTCTGGACTAATTTGCATCACAGCAATAGGTAACTGGTACTGGGAGAGAAGCGCTGCCATAGCATGTTGAGATGTGGCTGTGTGTCAGAACTGGCAGTGGGCAGGAGCTAGACAGACTTGGAGGAGAGTGTTAGTGAGTGTTTAAGGTATCTTGAGAGACTAAGTAGATGGCCTTTGAGGAAGCTGCTGCGGAGGCCTAAAGCAAAGTGAGGAAACTCTTAGTGGAGTTTGGTAAAAACAGAATCCCTGTTATGAAATGGAAAATTCTGCAACACTGTTGGTGGTGGTAACCTGGCAAGTTTAATGTACCTAATGGACTGAGCTAAGGAGATTTTTGGGCAGAATACTGAAGACACGCTTGGTTTCTTATAGCTGCTCATAGTAAAATAAGAGAGAGAGAAGGTGAAAAAAAAATATTCAATATAAAGGGGCTAGGATTTGAAAATGCCCAGCCTCTCCGGATGGTAAATGATGCTAAAATTAAGAAATGGTTTCTAGGCAAAGATCAAATCCAGGGCACAGTCTAGAAAACATGGCCAGGCCAGGCATGGTGGTTGATGCCTGTAATCCTAGCACTCTGGGAGGCCAAGGTGGGAGGATTGTTTGAGCTCAGGAGTTCAAGACTAGCCTGAGCAAGAGTGAGACCCCATCTCTACTAAAAAAATAGAAAGAAATTTGCTGGACAACTAAAAAAATATATATATATATTAAAAAAAAAAATTAGCCAGGTGTGGTAGCACATGCCTGTAGTCCCAGCTACTCGGAGGCTGAGGCAGGAGGATCGCTTGAGCCCAGGAGTTTGAGGTTGCTGTGGGCATAGCTGATGCCACGGCACTCTAGCCCAGGCAAGAGAGTGAGACTCTATCTAAAAAAAAAAAAAAAATTAAAAAAATTAAAAAAGAAAACATGGCCAGGTGACCAGAGGGTGTGAATTAAATCTTTTGTTAAGACCTCAGAGAGATCCAGTGCAATTCCTCAAAGAACTGTCAATGCAAAGGCTCCCTAAGGAGTTTCCTGTCAGGCCTCACAGACCTTCTGTTCAATAGCAGAACTAAGAATTGTTAAGGGCGCTCTCCCTCAGCTGCCAAAACAGCCAATGTACATAAAGGATTATCTCAAAGACAATTCTGGGTGTGTTTTTTATCTAATGGAATGGACTCCCAGTAAGATTCACAGCCCATAAAGATTTTAACAAATACTGAACTACTGATTTTAAGGGTCAGAGGTGATATAAAATAAAAAGCAGCAGGAAGGAGGCTGAGAAGACTAGTATGCTGACAACAGGCTACCTTTCAGAGAAAAGGAAGGATGACTCAGAGGGCAGTACCAAGAGTGACAGAGAAGCATTCTCAGGCTTGGAGTCGTAATCAAGGAAACACCAGCATGTGCCCTACTAGATTTCAGAACTGGTATGGATCTGTGACTCTTGTATGCTCCCCATTTCTTCCCTTTTTGAGTGAGCACGTGTACAGGGGTTATCCTGTGCCTACCCCACTACACACTGGGTTGTGGAGGAGAGGAGAACAGATAACCTGTCTCTAGTTTGCATGTCTTCAGATTGAAAGGAACCATACTTGAAGAGCTGGACCCAAGGAGCCTCATCCGTATCTGTGTTTGAGTTAGAATCGTGATGGATGAGATGCTTTAATGACATGGGAGACTCTTGGGGACTTTGGTAGGGGGCCGAGGGTATGTTGAGTGAGGAAGGAACATGAATCCCTGGGGTTCAGTAGAGAACTAGGGGAGCCTGTCTGTGATGGCTGCTAGTGACCCCTGCTCCCCAGTATTCATGCCCCGTGAGTCTCCTCACACAGCGAACATGAATGACCCAGGTGACCACTAGGATACAGCGAAAATGCCAGCATGTGTCTTCTGAGGCTAGGTGTAAAGGGCATGATGGCTCTGCCTTGCTCTTTCACATCACCACCTGTGGGGAAACCTGCTGCCACTCGTGTCCTGAGAACACCTGGCAGACTGTGGAGAGGCCTATGTGGAAAGGAAGTGAGGCCTCTTGCCACCAGCCAGCCCCTGCTTGTAGATTGCGTGAGGTACCTTGAAAGAGTGTCCTACAGCTCTAGTGAGGCCTTCAGATAACCTCATCTATCTTAACTGCAACTTCACAAGAGACCCTGCGGCAGAACAGCCCAGCTAAGCCACTCCTGCCTGAATTCCTTATCTATAGCAACTGTGTGGTGACAAATTAAGGGGATATAGCATTAGATAAGTAACACACTGGGTGAAGCAACAGAGCCAGGATTTGGACCAGTTCTGTGTGACTCAGAAGTCTGTGCTCTTAACCACATTCCCCTCTCTGAGTAAGAGGCTGTGACTGCATCAGTCCCTGACCAGGTCAGTGCATGGTGAGACTGGTAGACAGTAGAGAAGGTCCAGAAAGCATCTAAGTGGCGAAGCTCGCCTCTCCAGGTTCACGTCTGGATTCTCACAGCCTGCACGCAGCCACACAGGGCTTTTTCATGTCTTCATGCCTTTGCTCAAGTAGTCCCTTCACACGGTCTCTCCCTCTCCCAAAGCACACCTGTCCACTGCCATTCAGCTTACATTTTCTTAATTTTGATTTTCTCCTTGACAGATTTCCTACATTCCCACCTGACTCCCCTCCCAATCTGCCCCAGAAGAGAGACAAGGTTAATTACATTGTCATCTCTGCATTTCACACAGACCACTTACCATGGTAAAATATACTGAATTATAGCTGTGGAATTTTATTTTTTGAGATGGGAGTCTTGTTCTGTTGTCCAGGCTGGAGTGCAGTGGCTATTCACAGGCCTGATTAGAGCTCACTGAAGCCTGGAACTCCTGGGCTCAAGTGATTCTCCCACTCAGCCTCCCAAGTATCTGGGACTACAGGTGTACGCCACCGTGTCCTGCTAGCTATGGAATATTAGGAATATTATTTTTGTTTGTGTTCTGCACTAGAATATAAGCCCTTCCAGGCAGGAACCTCCTCTTATTGATCTCTGTACCCAAGTTCCTGGACCTGAGTCATTAACTGAACTACCTAATCCTCCTGGTGGTGGTAGATGAAATCTCTCACACCCTCCCATTCCTTGCTATTCCAGGCAGGCATGGAACTTCCAAGGGCCTTACCTGGCAGAGAGCGGATGAATTCGTAGACATCTTCCACGTTCCATTTGGTGGGCTCACTTGGCAGGAAGTGATGTCCCATGCCCACCAGGTCCCGCATGTGCATGTCGGGGAGCTCCAGGTCCCGCTGGCCTTGTCGCCGGCGGGAGGTGGATGAGCTGGCTGAGATGGGTGACAGGGGTTCCTCATAGCTTGAGTTATCTGAGCAACGGCTAGAGTCTTCCTGGCTGTGTGTTAGCTGCAAGGCAGCAGTAACTGAAAGGGGTACGGTGCCTGTTGGCTGGGAGCAGAGAGAAACAGTTTTTTTCAGGAAATAAACCATCTCTAGCAGCAGTGCGGGGCACAGGCAAGCATTTCTCCCTTCTCTACCTGGGTTACTACTCCGTATCTTTGAGTAGTTAGTCCCTCCCAGTATTGTCACAGGTACCACACTGTACTGCAGTTATCTGATTACATGCCTATCTTTTCTTCTAGACGTAGGGTTTTAAATCAGGGCTCTGTGGGTTTCAGGAAGTGGTCTATGGACCACCAGAAATAGCATGTAACATGTCTTTTGTATGTATATTTTGGGCCACAGCTTTCACCATTCTTCAGGAGGTTTAAGATAAAAATAATAAAAACAAGCAAAATACACATAAGGTTATGAAACATTATACCAGGCTGTGAGTTTCTTCAGGGTCGGACTGTCCTTAGAGCCTCAGTGCCTAACAGAGTTCCTGGCATGTGGCTGATGCTAAAAAGTTATTTAATGACTGAATCCTCATGTTTTTGGTAGGGACCTTCAAGAATTCACTGCTCTAGTATTCAAGGAGGCAAAAAGGTGGCAGGTAAAGGGTGTAGGCTGCCTTCTCACCTACCTCCATGTCAGACAGGAGATGACCTGAACAGCCTAAGGGAGACCCCATTTCCATGGCCGCAGGAGTCAAGGACAGAGGCAAACCGGAAGGTGAGGGGTGATGTTGGGACAAGGCCAGTGAGGGGGGTAAAGGTACCTCATAAGCACCCATGGATATAAAGGAAGGGACCTACTAAGGGACATGGGGAAGGCTTGATTTGACAGATCTGTGAGAGATGAGAACACAACAGAGCGTACTGAAACCACACTGGAAGGGAACTTGAGTGTCTAGGGTCGTGTATGAAGGGCAGCTGGTGGGAACTCGTGGGAATGGAGTGTCAGGCTCTGCCAGCATCTCACCTGCTTCTTGGTATCCTTGGTAAGCGTTGGCAGACTGGCTTTGCTGGCCCGACGGCGGTTGTGGGTTGTGGCTCCTGCCTTCTGCAGCTTGCTCCGGTCCGAGTGGAACAGACCCACTCGTTTGGTGCATCCCACGTTGTACCTGTCAGAGACGAGGGAACTGGGGAGTCAGAGCAGTTGTGGGGCTTATGGTCTCAGAATGAGAGTAGCCACGCTATCTGGCAAAACCAGAGTCCATCTGTGGTTCCACTCCTAACTCTACTACTTACCACTAGCTGTGTGACTCTGGGCAAGTCACTTGAGCACTGAGCCTCGGTTTCCTTATCTGGAGTTGGGGGTGATACCATTCAATTTCAAAGATTGGTTACACATGACATGAGACTGTGAACTGTTTGACACACTGACTTGGATCATGGTGAGAACTCACAGCTACATGTTCTGCTGTAAATATCACCCGTGCCAGGAAACTACTGTTCACTGTCCTGCCGGAGAGCAGCCTGGCAAAGCTGACAAAGGCGCCTGGGCTATCTCCAGCACAGCCCCAGGGGAAGAGTGCTGAAGACAGCTGAACTCTAGCTTGGCATGCAGAGCACCTGGCTGGCACCTAGAGATTTCTTCTCTTTTGGGGGCTCAGGGCTTCAAGGTTATCCGCCTCTACCCACCTAGTACAGAGACCACCAAGGGCCTTAGAATCAGGTGAGTATAAATCTCTAGGTCTGTGACTTAACAGCTATGTCATATTAGGCACAACTTCTCCTGTGTGCCTTAGTTTGCCAACCTGTATAAAGGGGACAGTAGTAATACTCGTCTTGTGGAGTTATTTTGAAGATGAGATGATGCATATCAATTAACTAGCACAGCGCCCAGCAAACGGTAGCTTCTCAATAAATGAAGGTAGTTTTTATTATAACCATTGGTTTTCTAAGCTGGGCGAAAGCTCGCAAAGGGAACGCTGTAGTGAGCGCCATGGTTTTGGACAAGGCTTTCCATGGAGGGTACCCGAAGGCAGTGGGAGCTGCCAAGGGCAGGAAAGGGGAATGGGTGCCAGTGGGGCCCAGGAGGGCCAGCTGGCCAACCCAAAGTGCTGCTTCCTTTCCTTGGACTCTGCTGCCCTCTCTCCATCTGCTCTTAGGAGTTCTGGTTTCTCATGTGTGGTGGATTAGGGATGTAATCCTGCTTCCACACAGGCCAAGGAAATAGGAAGCTCGATAAGCCACACATGTGGCCTTGAAGGTGGACTACTACCATGTTTCCCCCAGAATAAGACCTACCTATAAAATAAGCCCTAGCAGGAATTCTAAGCATTTGTGCAATAGAAGCCCTACCCCAAAAATAAGACCTAGTGACGGGCATGGCTATGCAGCGTATCTGCACAACCCATGCATTTCGTGGCGGAGCGGTAAAGAAGATGAGCAGCCCTTCTCATCTGTCCCATGAGAGCTCTATTGCTCAACATGAGAGATTAGGGCCAACGGTTCTAAAGGAAATAGAGTTGCAAGAAATTGAGGATAAAATTCGGGGTTTGGAGAGTTAGGATGATGTTCCAGAAGAAAATGACTTAACTATATTTGAATAAATGTAGATTATTGTACCAGATTTAAAAAAAAATAATACATCCCCTGAAAATAAGCCCTAGGGTGTCTTCTTGAGGAAAAATAAATATAAGACCCTGTCTTATTTTCCGGGAAACATGGTATTGGAAGGAGGAGACAAAGGCACGATGCTGAGGAAATGGAATGGGCTGGGCATGGCAGCAGGGCTGAGGTCACTCACCTCTTTGCACAAGCCATGGAACAGAAGCGCTTGGAACGCTTGAACTTGTAGGCAAAGTCCACCCGGCCACAGAGCTCACACTTGAGTTTGAGGGGAGTACCCTCCTCTTTGGATTCTGAAAAGCATGGAAATAGCAAAGTGTGGAGAATGAGAAACTCCTGCAGGACTGCAGACAGCCCCACCACAGATCTCCCTACGCCATCCTGCCGCTTCCTCCAGCTCCCACAGCTGTGAAACACAGCAGCAGGCTAGCTTGGAAAATGTCAAATTGTTCTCATCACTGTTTTTATAACTGTGGGCTACAATTCCCCCCACACACACACATAAAGCACCCAAGTGTCTGATGATGCCCCTTGTATAGCTAACATTTTTCTCTTCCAAGAGCTATAAGCCTGAGGCAAAACACAAATGGGGAAGAATCAGCCCCTTCTTAAGACAGTGGAAGAAGGCAGGGGGCTTGCAGGAAAAGCTCTGGGTGCTGGGATCACGCCATCCCACCTCACTCCATATCTAGCTGGCGGCTGACCTGGGTAGCAGAACCCAGAGGCCTATGCTGCTGTCACTGCACAGCACTGCTAGTCAGTGGTTGAGGTGGAAAGTGCAGCTCTTGCCTGGCTGCTGCTGTGCCTCTGAGTGACCCCAGTCCCACGCACAGGCTCCCCAGGCAGTAACGAAGGGCACGACTCGCCTGGCACCGGTCCTACACTCACTCCTGCAACTTGCCAGTGATTCCCAGGGAGAATCAACCCTTGGCAACTTGTGGGTGGCTGGAGTGGGGTTGTAGAAGCAGGGGACAAATGGTTCCCCTGATTTCTCCCATCCCTGTTTTCTAGGGAGAGAGGCTGAGGGCACTGGGGGAAGTACTTACATACTCCCTGGCTCAGAGTTCCTCTATAGATATCAAGAAACAAAGCAGGGCCTGCCTTTCCAGCCCTGTTGGAAGGCTGTAAGATCGAGGGTCTGAGATGCCTACCTTGCAGATAGGGCTCTTCCATCTCCGAGTCAGTGGTGGTTGTGTGCTCTTGCTGTGGAAGTTTCTCAGGCAAGAACCCCTGTGCATACTTCTTCTTGAGATTCCCCACCAGCAGGGACGAACGTCCCACCTAGAGGACAGGTGATACGGAGGCCGTGAGGGTAGGTGGAGATGCTTCCATGCTGTCCAGCCTTATCACAATTACATATATAAAGTATCCAGGTGCAGATGCTAGCCCTGCTCAAACCTCCCCCCCCAGGTATCATCCACGTGTGCCCTGCTCAAGGCCTTATTTTGCTGTTTAGCTCACAAGGCAAGATGCTAATGGGCAACAAAGTACAGAAATGGCTTCAGGCCAGGACCAATGGATCATTGCTCAGGAGTCTAAGGGCAGAGATCAGGTTTCCCACAGCTCCAGATCAAGTGCCAAGACCCAGTGCTCACATGGTGCCAGGCAGGGACAGGGCTGAGTCTGTGTGAAAGTGTGTGTATGAAAGAGAGACTCAGCACCCGTTTTTAAATTTCTTAACTGTTGTCTACCTTACCACCGCCCCACCCAAGCCTGAGGTACGGGCAGCTGTAAAAGAGGGTAGGACAACACAGACCAGGGCCACACAGCCCTCTGTGGTCGTCAGGATCCCAGAATGGCTTGTTCATGCTTTTGGCTCTCCCTTTGCTGCCTTTGTTCAGGCAGTCTGGTGGCTAGATCACATGGTGTCCAACTCTAGGGCGACGCTAGCCGTGCTATTCAATCTGCCTCCACCCTGTGAGCTCAGCTGGTTTCTAGTGTTACTCCCGGAGGCCCAGGGCAGCACCCAGTCTAATGAGGGAAAGGATGTAACAGAGCTACTTATGGCTAAGGTGCTCGGGGTAGATTTCTTTGCCATTGGCTTTGGACAACTTCCAGAGGGAAAGAGGACAAAAACTTTTCTGTCTTTTGGTTTTTAAGAACTGTTCACCCATCTCAGTTAATCAAGTTCAGACTCTTCTGCTGACTAATCACACCATTCATGGATCCAAAGAATGAGCAAAAGGCAGATGGTATCCCAGGAAGATGGTGTATGTCTAACAGCCAGATACTTTTCATCAGGGGAGAGACTAGTGTGCACCTGGCTCTAGGCTCCTCCCCACCTATAGAGCAGTACCACCTGTCCTCCAGGTCACACTGCTCAAAATCAGCTCTGGGGCTGTGTTCTAATAACCCATCTTTGTGATTCTCTTACATTTCCCTTTGTTCTTATGCTTTCATTGGAGGCGCTTGCTTGTGCCCTTTCTGAATGCCCCTCAATCTCATTCACTCCTCTTTCAAGGCCCCCAGGAAAAAAGCCTCAGGTTGTGACCCTACTCCCCCTTTTTACTTTCCCATATACATATCTTGAGAATTCTGTTCTATGCAGGTTCCTGTTGTTTTCTAACTGGCTGAAGTTTTGCCATTCAGAGGTTCTGGCATTCAAAACTCAATGAGGTCTAATTTCCCAAAGGCCATCTTCCCTCACCAAATATCCCAGAGTGAACTCTCTTTTAACCAAGGTGTCCCATGTCACCAGGCAGGGACATGGCTGAGTCTGTGTTGGAAACTCTAACCCAGGGGTCTTGCCAATAATTCTTGATCACTGACCCCACTTCTGGACCATGGGAAGATAATCCTAGAAAGAAATGGCTCTGACATTCTTTGGGGGAGGAAATTAACAAGGAAAGAGCAAATTGTTCACATTTTAGAAATTTTACATGGAAATGTAAAAATATTCTAATACACATCCAAAATATACTTAAAAAAAAAAAAAAGGGGAAAAGAAGTAGTCCGTACCGGGAAAGGCTCCGCCCCCTCCTGGATCACAAACCCTTCGATAACATGCGTCAGGATTTGGGGTTTCACAATGGCCTGTGGTGGTTTATTCTCACCATTCTGGGGGGCAGTGCCGGCGATGCTGGAGGCAGAATTTCCGTTCCCTGAGGTCATGCCGGGGCTGCTGAGGTCGGTCAGTGCATGAACAATGCCCTGCCCTGTCTCTGCACAAGGGAGAGCAGGAAGACAAAGCAGGAGACATCAGAACCAGAGTCCAGGGCCAGAGAGGGACACTGAGGACTCACACTGTGCCTGGCTTTTTCCATGGAGCCAAACGGCAATACAAACCAAGCAGTGCCCTCCCTCAATCACCCATTTAAAAGTGATGCAGTTGCAATGGACCACCAAGGTGAGTGCAGTCAGTTCTGCAACGATGCAGCTGATCAGCTGGCAATGTTTCTTCATTTCCCAACAGTGCTAAGAACAGTTTAACCAGGTTAAACAGACAAGAATTCTGTGTTGGAGGAGGTAAGACCTTGGTTGATACTGATTTGGACAAATAAGGTAACATTCAGTTTGAGGGAGAAAATTAAGTATTCAAGGTGACATCTGAAATCAGGATATGAAGCTGAACTATGTATAGAGCTTAGAGTAAGACAGAGTTTGGGTTAAGAGGTTAAATAAGCCTTCTATGTAGTACCTTGGAAGAAGATGAGATTTTAAGAGCCCTGTGGAAATGTCAAAGCAGTGAGCCTCAGAAATTGAGGCTAAGGGAATTTGGGGGTTGAACCTCAAGTGCACACTATTATGCAGATCTGATTTCAAAGACTGTGTATCTGGGGGTCACTGCATTAAGATAAGCATATATTCTATTTTTCTACCAAGGAAGCTGCTAGGCAGAGCTGAGATTTTCTTTGCTGTTTCTGCTGGCCCAGTGCTCTCAACCAAGCCTCTTGCCCGGTTCTCAGCTATATACCAAATCTGATCGTCAGCAAATCATAGACCCCTCCCCTCCATCTTTCTGTGGACAGCCTTTCCTGAGTTCTCCCTCTCCATAGGCTGCAAGCCTTCCTCTAAAAGACCTAACAGAGTGTTCCGCGAAGTGTGACGAGGGGCCGACACACAACCGCACCATGGTAGACTTCCTCTCTCCCACTTTAGACAGCATCTCTCATAAACTGCCTTATGTGGTAGGGGTGCGAGACTTCCTCTCCTCACTGTGTAACTCACTCCCTGCCCCCTTCCCAGGGCTGTTCCCATTGTAACAAGCCCATAAGTATAGCCCAGTGTAGGGGGGTGTGTGTATGAGAGACAGATTATTTTTAAAGTATGTCAGTACATTTGTTACTTAAGTAATTTTTATACAAAACTTTATATGAAGATGTTCTTATTTCATGTTAAAGATTCAAAATCCCACCACAGAATAGGAATTCATAGTGCTTAATTATATACTTGGAGAAATCAAGATAGACACATTTTAGAAAAGGTTTATAACTGGGTCACAATGGATGCTGATCCACTCAAGCTCATTTTCTTACTAATAGTCCTAATGCTCAATAAACCAGCATAAATATTTTTTAATGAAAAAGAGTTGGCTATGACACACATCTTTAGTACTCAGTCCTCCATAATGCAACTATATAATAAACTTCAGAGCTGAGCAAGAATCATCCAAGACATAGGACTGATGAGGTTTTGGGGTTTTGTTTTTTAAAACGAATTTTGTTTGAGACAGTCACCAGCAAGTTAGAAAATTTCTATTATGTCTATATTCGTTTGAAAAAAAAATTTTTAAACAGCTTTGGCTTTCCTATAGAGATGGAGAAATTCCCCCTCTTTTAGAATCAGTCTTTCTAAATTGTAAAGGTGTCTGGGAACCATAAAAAGAAATCTGTGAAAAAGTAGGAGAACTGAGTTAATGACACAATCAAATTAAGTCTCTCTGCTTTTAACTTTAAAATATTAAGTCTGTGTTCACACAATTATATTTTTCTGATTTTATTTTTTAATATTTTAAATATGCAAAGGAATAAATATATTGTTTAAAATGATGAATAAGTATTGTTAAAATACAAAGCTTACTCTGAAAGCTAAAATTTTATTTTTAGATGATGGCTATTTCCTCCTAATTAGAGCCTAGTAAAATATTCTCTGATGAATCTAATAAACTATGGATTATAGAATCACAGGATTGGAAAGTCTGGTTCAATGTCTTACCAATGCTTGAATGTTCCCTCTAATAGCCACTCCCCCATTGAATTTCTGGCATTTGTATGAATATCTCTAGTGACAAAGGAACTCACTACCCCTTAAGTAGTTTGTTCCCACCTTGAACAGCTCATTAGTTCTTCCTTATAATGAGCTGAAAATCTGTCTTCCTGTTAATTTCTTCCCAGTTATCCTGGTTCTGTTCCTTAAGCTCATAGAGAACAAGACCAGTTAGATTTGTATTATGAGCAAAAACACAGGCTTAGACCTGGCTTAGAGACTGGTCTCTACTACTGAGTGAACCACGGGCAAGTCACTGTCCCTCTCTGAGCCTCAGTTCATTGGATACTCCATGCCTTAGGTGTTGCTGTGAAGACTAAATGAGACAGTGAGTAGCAATGCAGTGATAGCTGAGGAAGAAATGCTCAAGAGATGCTCTTGGTATCATGAGAGATGTCTTTCAGGATACCAAATATATTCTCTCCTCAAGGCCAAACCCCCTCTGCTCTCTTTCACCTACTGGGGTCTTGCTCTATTGCGTAGGCTGGAGTGCAGTGGTGCTAGCATAGCTCACTGTAACCTTCATCTCCTAGGCTCTCAACGTGATTCTCCTGCCTCAGCCTCCCAAGTAGCTGGGACTACAGGCGTGTGCCACCACACCTGGCTAATTTTAAAATTTTTTTCTAGAGACAGGGTATTGCTGTTGCCCAGGCTGGTCTCAAACTCCTGGCCTCAAGCAGTTCTCCTATCTCGGCCTCCCAAAGTGCTGGGATTATAGACGTGAACCACTTCGCCCAGCCCTTTCAACTATTCTTATACAAAAAGGTCGCAAGTTAACTATCTTCCTAGGTCCTGTTTGCTTACATCTTTTAGTGTCAGGTACCCAGTCAATACTAAGCATAATCTAAGAGATATGGTTAGTAAGATTTTTGGTTTCTTGTATTTGTTTTACACATGGTCACATCTCTGACTGAGAGCCCTGGTAGAGGTAAATGAGTGACTCCCTCATTTCAGTTTAATCAATTCCTCCATGGAATTAACCCACTCTTCTCTAAATTCTGGGAGGACTCTCACCTCCAACCTTTCACTGATATTCCTCACAAAGCAGCTTCTGATATCTTGTCTCCTTTTATGGGATCTATCTGTCCTTGCTTAACTTCTCTCCTCGCCCCTCCTTCCTGTCTCTCAGATCTGTGCCAGTTCTGTACACTGCAAGACAGTGGACTAGCTCTTGAGGTCAGATTCTTTCCTCATGCCAATACACTAGTGAACAGATAAGTCACCAGCTTAGAGCAGCGCTCCCCAACCTTTTGGGCACCAGGAACTGGTTTCGTGGAAGACAATTTTTCCACAGACTGGCGGGGGGGCTGGTTTCAGGATGATTCAAGCACATTACATGTATTGTGCAGTCAAACCTCTCTGCTAATGATAAGCTGTATTTGCAGCTGCTCCCCAGCGCTAGCATCACCACCTCAGCTCCACCTCAGATCATCAGGCATTAGATTCTCGTAAGGAGGCTGGGCGTGGTGGCTCACGCCTGTAATCCTAGCACTCTGGGAGGCCTAGGCGGGCAGATCGTTTGAATTCAGGAGTTCGAGACCAGCCTGAGCAAGAGTGAGACCACGTCTCTAGCAAAAATAGAAAGAAGTTAATTGGACAGCTAAAATATATATATAGAAAAAATTAGGCGGGCATGGTGGTGCATGCCCGTAGTCCCAGCTACTCGGGAGGCTGAGGCAGAAGGACTGCTTGAGCCCAGGAGTTTGAGGTTGCTGTGAGCTAGGCTGACACCACAGCACTCTAGCCCGGGCAACAGAGTGAGACTCTGTCTCAAAAAAAAAAAAAGATTCTCATAAGGAGCACAACCTAGATCTAATTCCGCCACTGATCTGACAGGAGGCAGAGCTTAGGTGGGGAGACAAGCGATGGGGAGCGGCTGTAAATACAGATGAAGCTTCACTTGCTGGCTCGCCACTCACCTCCTGCTGTGCAGCCTGGTTCCTAACAGGCCAGGGACTGGTACCAGTCTGCAGCCCGGGGTTTGGGGACCACAGGCTTAGAGGATACAGAGTCAATGCTTATCTGGGAAGCAAAGACTTTTTGGAATCTGAGTTTTAAAAAAAGAAGATATTATTAAGATAGAGAACAAACTAAAAAACTCTTTAACCACAACATTAGAAACTATCACTCCCCATTATAACCCTGGGGAAGGTTACAGGAGAGAGAGAATCCAAGAGACAGAATGGAGAGTGTTTTATGACTATACAACAAAAGGTTTGCAGCCCTTTTGCTTTGCAGTCATCTTGCAGGCCAACAGCTCATCATCTACTTTAGTAACAAAGGAGTTTGGGCTATTTCTGGAATAATCAAACACAATCTCACCCCCTGCCAAGCTCAGTGCTCTGAGATTAATTTAATCTGCTTCCCGCTCTCCCAGACTGCTTTGCAGACTGCTTTGCGGCCTGCTAGGGAGAAAGCAGCTTAACAGTGAAACTTGCAGAAACCTGCCCTGCTGGCCCTGAGGCCAGATAAAAGAAACAAAGAAATACTCTATCTTCCTTACTCCATTCTCAGCCAGGCCCAAGGCTGTCTGTGCTGCCCAGGATTCCCACAGGTCTCAAGTGCCTGTCTGTAGTCAGGAACCTGAAACTGAAAAGGTGGAGAAAGGACACCTTGGGCAGGAGAGGCTGGGGGAGGGGAGCAAAGCCAGGCTTCAGTGGGGGAAGAGGGGAGGCAGACTCTTGACTGCAGTTGAAACTGACCACAAAGGGCCAAGTATGCAGGTCACAATGAACAGAGCAGCATGTTCTGGGCAGTCTTACATAAAATATGTCTCAATCCCTAGGCTGCTTCTTGTTCACAGCTCTGGCAGAAGTAGCCCTTATAGGGGCAGGATAAAATGGGAAGGACTACCCAGTGGCCCTTCTGTCTGCTCCTGTTTGTGAAATTATCTGCTTTGGGGTTGGTCACCTCTGCTAAGTGAGCAGGTTTTTCTAGGCAAGGGACCTCTAGATTTTGAGAGGCTAATCCAATGTCCAAGATATGACAGATGCTCTATGTCTGTTAACCTGGAAAGGATGGAACCCATGGCCTGTCTTCATTGCCCACATAAAGAGCACAGGTCTCCCTAGTACCAAAACAAGCAGCTGGGCACCAGCTGAGATTTGCAGATTACTTTCTGAAATTATGATGATTTGAGAGCAACTAGGCTAGGACCTGCCTGTAGGAGTGGCGTTTCTGGGTACCTGGCTATAAGAAAGAATAAGGGGCCGGGCGCGGTGGCTCACACCTGTAATCCTAGCTCTCTGGGAGGCCGAGGCAGGCGGATTGCTCGAGGTCAGGAGTTTGAAACCAGCCTGAGAAGAGCGAGACCCCCGTCTCTACTATAAATAGAAAGAAATTAGTTGGCCAACTAATATATAAATAAAAAATTAGCTGGGCATGGTGGTGCATGCCTGTTGTCCCAGCTACTGGGGAGGCTGAGGCAGGAGGATCGCTTGAGCCCAGGAGTTTGAGGTTTCTGTGAGTTAGGCTGACACCACAGCACTCACTCTAGCCTGGGCAACAAAGTGAGACTCTGTCTCAAAAAAAAAAAAAAAAAAAGAAAGAAAGAAAGAATAAGGGCTATTCTTTGACCTACTTCTTCTTGGTACAGTGAGGATTTCCTCAGCAAAAGGGAGGTACAGCATTAAGTCTACCCCTAAAGATAGGAGGTGAGCCCCCATATCCAGACCTGTGGATTCCCAGTCCCCTCTGAAACATTTATGCAGGATCCAAGCACTTGGCAAGGCAGGGGTGACCTCTAGAGGCAGAGGCAGGGAGGCTCCTGGAAAAATGGCCCCACCCTCATGACCAGCTGGTAGGTAGGTGTCCAGGGAGACCCAGCTCTCCAGCCTGCTGAAGACGGAGGGCAGGCTGGTCCCAGCTATGCCAAATCTGGCTGCTTCAGAAGCAGTTCTGATATTCAGTTATAATGGAATATGGGTTACTACATGCTGGGTATCCCTTATCTGAAATGCTTGAGACTAGAAGTGTTTCGGATTTTGGATTTTTCAGATTTTAGAATACTGAATTTGAATTATATCTGAAAAAATATTTGAATTATATGCTTACTGGTTGAACATCCCAAATTCAAAACTCTAAACTGCTCCAATAAGCACTCCTTTGGCCAGCAAGTTGGTGCTAAAAAATTTTCAGATTTTGGATTTTAGGATGCTCAACCTGTACTCATCTGCAATGTGTAGTTTGGATGACCTAGCACTCATTCTGTTTGCCCCTACAGACCTTGAGGGCTCAGCTTCAGAGGAAATGGAGACCAAGCAGAGCTTTTTCTAGTCCTTAGCTTGGTCAATGGATGATTTCTTTCCACTTTCTCTGTCATGAGAAGGAGGAAGTACGTATTTTAATTTAACAGACTTCTAACTACTCCTGCTTGGCTGGAGTAGTTAGGAGTAAGACAGAGCTAATGAAGTAGATAAAGAATTTAAGGAAGCATAAAACAGCAACTTAAAGTACTGTAAAAAAATTTTAAGAAAACAGAGTAGGTGATAACATGGATGATTTTCTTACAGTAAATTCTGTCAACAAATGGCAAAACAAGGTCACATATAAAACACGGAGCACTCTCCAAGCCCCTGGCACTGAAGTCATGCTCACTGTGCGTCAGCTTAGCAGGCCCAGCCATGTGGCCAGGGTGGGGACAGCAGGGTTCCTAAGGAACTGCTTGCTCAGGAGAGAGCCTGAGTGCAGCACCTGCAAAGTGATGCCCTGTGAAACCATATCCAGCAGACAGACCACTGTGGATGTAGCTCACAGCTGGTCCCAGCAGCAGGCTGTACTACAGCACAGTAAGCTGAGGGCAGAATACCCAGTCCTTGTGGAAAGGTCTAGGGAACGCTCTTTACAGTCTCTTTAGTTATATCTGGGCCTCAAAGAAATTAGTGCTCTGAAAGTGCAGGAAGCAAGATATGTCATTAGCACCAATTTGTTGACAATTTGTTTCCTACCCAGGGGAGGGTAGAAAAAGTAAAGGGGAGGGAGAGAGGGGAGAGGGCAGGTAGAAGAGGACAGGCAGGCTCCAGCTCTATCCTGAGGCCCGGGCAGAGTGCATCAATTAAGGAGATTCATTTGGTTAACAACCTTCTTTAAAATGCAAGTAAGTCTCTACAGTCATTCACACCTTACTGTGAATCACTTGACCCAGATAAGCAGATTGCTTTCCTCCCAAGTTAGGGAAGGGGTATGGTGGGAGGGGGTGGGAAGTGATTGTTTTGGATCAGCCAGCACTGGATCACAGAGGATTAGAATTAGAAAGGCCCTGACTCTAACATCTTAATTTCCCAGTTGAAACAACTTGGCCTTGGGAATGAGGTGACTTACCCAAGGTCACAAAAGGCAGGCAGTGGCAGAAGCCAGTGCTTTAGACTTCCCTGGGTGGGCGGTGCTTTATTGGCCATGGGCCAGCATGAAGGCACTTGGGAGAAGAGGACAGAACATGTAAACTGCGCTCTGAGACATATTGAAGCAGGGGCCAGACATCGCACAAGGGCTGGAGCATTCTTGGGTTGAGAAGGGTGGGATGATTTAGAAGGGTGGTTACCAAACTGGGATTCCTATACTACTAAGGAAGGGATCCCTGAACAAAGCAGGATCCACAAGCCAGATTCAAGATTTCAAGAAGCCTAAAAGGTAGTTTGAACATCACTAGATAAAAAAAAAAAAAAAAAAGCCTAAAAGGAAACAGCACATATACCTGCAATAGGGCAAAATGTGCTATAATTTCATACCATGTTTCCCAAATTCTAAAATGCTGTCAGTTGTTAAGATGACCTATTTCCCCCATAAGAGTTTTTATACTCAGCTCGCATTGATTACACATGCATCTCAAGTGCATACTGTACATGTTACAAGTGTGCACTTTAGAACTGTCAAGAGTGAAGGCCATTTATTTGGAAGATGGCATCTTCTAAAACACACACAAAAGGAGTTCTTGGTGGTGGGAAAATTGTAGGCCTCTTCTTACCCTGGGTCCTCTGCGTACCAGAGGTGGGAGGAACCAAGGCCAAATGTTTGTAACTTTTCAACTCCTCTAAGGACAGAGCTGTCAGGCAGGCAAGCCCTCCTTGCCTGGAGGACACACAGCAGGCTATGGTTCCCTCATAGGATACACGCCACTTCCCTGCCCCTCAGGGCACCTTCCTCCGCTTGGCAAACAAGAGCAGTCTGCTCTGAAGAGCCTCTCAGCCACAGGGCAAGACATAGCAGTGACAGGAGGATCCCTCTGGGGCTCTGCTGAGGGTCACGGGGAGGTGTGGCCCTGGATCCACACCCAGGTTCTTTGCAGGAGAGCCAGCCAGAGGAATTGAAATACAGGCTGAGTCAGGGGAACTCCCCCACCCCCACCCCCCCACCCCCCCACCCCCGCTCCCAAGTGTCACTGCAAAATGCCCTTTTTGGGTCTGGGTTAGAAGGACTGGAGAGCAGACAGCCTTGGATCTTAAGCATCTAGGCTGACCATCTCTGCTTAAGGCATCTGTTAGGGACGGGGCTCCTCTCTTGCTGGCAGCCATTACCATACAGCTGACTTTCATGCTGTCTCTCAGGACTCAGGCAAAGAGAGCAGCCCTTCTGACTCACCCACAATCCCCAGCTGAAGTGTACATAAGCTGAATTGTAAACAGCTGAAGGTTTTCCAAGCTGTCACCCCCAGCTATGAGGGAAGGAATCAATGGAGCGGACAGCCGCCCTCCCCCGTGCAGTTCGGGACAACGGGAGCAATGGGGGATTTCCAGACAGCTGCTTGAACTGCTTCCCAGCCCATGGCTGCGGCTGCGACAGCGACAGGGGCCTTGGGTCAAACTCGGCAGCAGCACCTGCAAGACCACAGGGTGGCTTCCAACAGGCCAGCGCACCAGGGAACAATAGCTAACCCTGACTGCAGGGAGTCAAGGGGGAGTTTTCAAAGAGTTGCACTTAACACTGGTGACAGAGGCCAGTCCGATGGTATCCACTGCCAGGAGCCAGGGCTCCCAGTCTCACATCACAGTGTTCTGTCAGATACCATGATGTCAAAAGGCAAAATGTCTAGAGCCAACAGGAGAGTTATACAGTAGATATTGGGTTGCAGGACGGAAAGGAAGAACAGCAGAGGGGAAAGAGCACTGGCTCTGGGGGTCAGACCTGGGCTTACATTCTGGTTCCATCTGTGATTATCTGTGTGGCTTCAAGCACTTAGTACCTGCTCCGAGTCTTAAGTTTCTCCATCTGTAAAATGAGGATCATACTGCTTGCCTATCTTGTGAAATTACAGTAAATATTAGAGTGTGTACATGTAACATACCTGTACTGAATACATGTAGAAACTGTGACACATGGCAGTTAAAACTATGAGATCAAAAGACCATAGGCTTAAATCCTATCTTGTAATGCCAGGCCAGTTACTCTAGGCCTCAGTTTCCTTATCCATGAAATGGGGTACTTTATCTGTCTTATATGGCTATGGTGAGGATTAAGATAATGCAGGTAGAACAAAGTGGAATAAGCTTGGCTGGGCCACAGGAGTGCCAACAGTACTAAGACCTGAGAGAAGATTAGGAAATCACCCTAATCTTACTTTCACTGAGCCTGGCCTCTTACAGCCTTAGAGCAGAGCTGTTCTTCCAGTGGCCCAAGCTTAGGGATCAGTGTGTTCCTTAAGTGCCTTGGTCTACTCAGGGTGTCCCGTCCTTGCCCTCTTGAGGTCAGGCTTCAGGCAGAAATGTTACCTCTACTGTGAATGCAACATAACAGAAATGCTTCAGCCCTTTAGGGCAAGCCAAAGTCTCAATTCATTGTCATTGGCTATTAATCCAAAGGACAAGAAGACAAACACCAGAATTCCTTTCTAGATAGTTCTTTTATAAAGAGTCCCAGGGCATCAAGTAGACAGTGCAGAAGAATGCCAGAAACCAGAAAAGAGGCTAACTCTGAGATAAATAAAAGGAAGCACCATTTTACCTAGAAAATAGCAAATTTATGGAACTTATAATGCCAGGAGGTGATTTAGCCTGTGACAAGAAATCAGTTTAAAAGTCTAAACTCATGGAAAATGAATTTCTACCAGTTTACAAAAGAAATCTTGAAATGTTTAGTAAAGTCCCTAATTATTTTCAGGTTGATAACAAGGAAAGACAACCATGTTCCCCAATATAATGACTTATTTATTTTTTGGGTTACCAACTTCAGGATCACTAATACTTTTAGACAAATGGCAGAGATGGTGGTGGAGACAGAGTGGGGAGTGCTAAGCCTCAGCTGTCTCTATAATGGAGTAAATAATACATATCTTTTTTTTTTTTTTTTTTGAGACAGGGTCTCGCTTTGTTGCCCAGGCTAGAGTGAGTGTCGTGGCGTCAGAATAATACATATCTTGCAAATCAATCCTACAGATAATTTCTGCTCCTGGAAAACATGACCCTCTTCCTTCTTGTAACCATTGTTTAAGTTTTCAATCACCCTACTTAACTGATAGAACAGATTATTACTGGAGAACTAAAAATGTGCATTTAATCAAATTTTTTAAAAAAGTATTTGCTTCACATAATTTTCTTTTAACTTAAAGTGTCATTGCTTTGACTGTTTAAAAACGTCTTAATATAGCTGTGTGGCTTTAGGCCACATATGGATGGTTTCAAATATACTAAAGATATCAGTAACTAGGGATAATTATACAGTATTTGAGACATAATGGCCATGCAACTAGAGCTTTAAAAATAACTCGCAGCAGTCACGGACTTTCATTTTCTTGCCAACAGTTCCAATATTCAATATCAAGCCTTGTCCTCCTAATCTACTGGAGAGCTAGTTATGACGTGGCATCTAATAGTCATTCTGCTTAATAGAAATATGATAATAATGTCCACTGCTGAAGAGAAAATCATCCAAGAAACAGACATTTGCTTATGCTTTAAAGAAAGTCATAAGAGCAAACTGGGACTCTTTTCAACATCTGGATTCATCTTAGAACACTGGCAATCTGTGTTTAACAGCAGTCATTTCTTTAGCAAATGTAGAAAAGAAATGTTCTCTTCTTTTGGACATCTAAACTAAAATATCACTTGGAAACTGAAAGCATAGGAAAGCACATTGTTTTTTACTGACTATAAATAATTTGGAAATGGAAGGAAAAAACACTATGAAGTTTTCTATGCTGGCCTAGAAGGTCTTATAATAAATCCCATTTGGAATGATGGAAATTATATGCTATATTTTGCTGTAGTTTTATCTTCAAAAATGAGTATTTTTTAATTGTGTAATTCTTAATTAACTATAAAGCAGCCCACTTCCTGACCATGTCAATTACATTTTACTTTTGTTATTGATGGGGGAAAAAAGTCCAGAATTTGTAAGAAAGTTGTCTTAGGTAAGCAACTGGTTGATTATATTCCAAACAACTCCCAAAATATCCATGTTGTAAAGTAGAATTAAAGGTTTGCCTCTGAATATCTTTACAGATATCAAATCAGTGTTCTGATGTAGCTAGAATAATTTTAAATAAATCAATGTTTAATAAAGTGAAACCTACATCTATTTGAGGTGTGAATAAGTAATCGATTATCTCAAACAGGCAACCTTTTTTTAAAACAGAAAACATACTCAAAAAGAGTTTTAACTGGTGACTCACACTATAGTTTAAGCCACACCATAAAAACATTTAGAACATAAATCCATGTATGTTCAGACTTCTACCTTGAAGGGCAGTCCAGCTTTGGGTTCTACCAAACATGGTGCTAAATCACTGAAAAGAGCCATTTCTGTCATTGGCACAATGGCCCCATCACAGTGGATTACATAAGGCAGTTAGTCCTCACCCTGCGTCTCCATGGGTTGGGAGTGGGGTGAGGTGGAAGGGGTGGGCAGGCTCAGACACGAGCCTTCATTTCAGGATAGTCTCCTGAGGGGTACACGAAAGCCCTTCTATGTAACCACTTTTGTGAGAGTCCACCTGGCCGTAGAAAATTATCTTCATCCTTCCAGTTGCAAAATGGCATAAAATAAAAGGAATGAAAGAGAAACTATTATTTATGAAGACTACTTATTCTCATTTCCCTACTCTTGTCTCTAGTAGGTATCTTTTCAGAAGAGAATCTTTTTGTAGGTGGGCCTAGATCTGTCTGGAGATTAAATATTGAAGTCTGGGCGCGGTGGCTCATGCCTGTAATCCTAGCACTCTGGGAGGCCGAGGCAGGCGGATTGCTCAAGGTCAGGAGTTCGAAACCAGCCTGAGCAAGAGCGAGACCCCGTCTGTACTTAAAATAGAAAGAAATTAATTGGCCAACTAAATATATATAGAAAAAATTAGCCAGGTATGGTGGCGCATGCCTGTAGTTCTAGCTATTCAGGAGTCTGAGGCAAGCGGATCGCTTGAGCCCAGGAGTTTAATGTTACTGTGAGCTAGGCTGACGCCATGGCACTCTAGCCGGGGCAACAGAGTGAGACTCTGTCTCAAAAAATAAATAAATAAATATTGAACAGCTGAGAGAACTTTAATATAAATTTAGAGTGACTCAAGATGAGGGAAAAAACCCTTGGTAAATCATACTAACATGGAGCATTATTCACCAGAACTGGAACCACAAACCTATTCCCTAGTTTTTTTTCAAGTTTAATTTTATTGTGGCTTGTTGATCCATGCTAGTGAAGGAAGGACTCTGATAGGTGGGTGAACTTTACTCAACACATGGTTACTAAATGCCTAGCATGAGGCCCACAGCCTAAGTGAGACAGAGACTTACAGAAGAGTCACCTTAAGGCAGTCAAGTAATCCTCCTTATATATTCAGAGCATAAAAAAATAGAGATAAAAAGACATTCATGAGCACACCAGTAGAGGTTCCTAATTCTGAGATTCTTAATTCTGAGATAGTAATCATTTTGTGTGTGTTTCCTTAAATAAAAAAACCTACGGAGGGGACAACCTATGTAAGAACATGCAAGGCCAGAGGCAAGATGAGTTCAATTTTAGAAGATCTCTATCCTTTTATTCCTCTTCTCTTATGTATTCCCTTTCCCTCGGAAAGATCAGAACCAAGGGATCCAAAGTATCTGAGACAGGAAATGAGTAAGGCAGGAAAAAGGATGTGGTCTGAAAAAGAGTGGATTCTGGGGCTGAGCCAGAGCAAGTAACAACAGGCAGAGCTGGGGGAAGGGGTCTTGGTGATGACAGGAAGAGAAATCTCAAGGTCAGTCAGCTTAGATGAGAAAGTCAATGACAGAGGAGGTAAGTCCGCAGAGGCAAAATAACACCTTCCTAAGCGGTTATCCCTCCCTGAAGGATGCAGAGAAACAATGACTGAAGAGACCTACAGGCAGGAGAATCATTACTGAGACAGAAGGAAGAGGGGCTGGAGTTTCCTCCTTACTTTGAGGGAAGTGGAAATAATATATATGGAGTGTGCTTGACAAAGGTAAATTAAAAATTAACCCAGGAACAGGGAGAGAGATGGACAGGGCAGAGAGGTGGGTACATGATGACACACCAACATTTACTAAGCACCTATGTGCCACATATCAAGTAAAGAACAGTTGAGGTGGTGAGAACAAGAGACTTGCTCATGAAAATGCAGTTGGACAACTGAGAAACCAACTCAAGAACAACAGAAGAGTGGGCTAAGAAACTACCTACTTTCTCAAGATTAAGGCTAGAGAAAAAAGGCATCTATTCTTCCTCGTATATGGACGTGCCTAGAAACAGATCCTGGGTGGGCTGAGAGGCAGAGCTCACTTGATGAAGAGTGCCTGGAAAGGGCAGGTGCCCAAAGAGCACCACTCCCCATCTGCCGGACCCTCTGCGGAACAAGCCTGCCCTTGTGAGTGAGCCAAGCCAGAAGCCATGGTTCCCGCCTTGTGGGGGCTGGAACTTAGGTGCAGAAATCACAAGCGGAAAACACTATTTATCAGCTGATTCAGAAGTGTGAATATTCCCAAACACAGATCCAGATGTTGAGGACTATGTGTTAAAATCACTTCTATATTCTCCAGTGTTTAGGGCAGTCTGTACATAAAGCAGAAAGCTAATAATAAAGGTGTGTTAAGTCTAACCAAATGAAACCAAAACTATTTAGCTGTGCTGGTATCTTAAGATTCAAGACAGAATCTCTTGCCCTATAACCAACATAGTAAGGTACCTTCTTTCTATTCTAGAGTCAAAATCCTTTGAAGCCCTCCAACCCTCGTGACCTAAATCTAAACTCTCATCAATAGGCTCTGCCACAGGTCTGTTTTGTCCTGTACTAGAATAAAAAATGTGGTGGAGGGGGCTGAAATACAAGAACAAGAAGGAATTTCATTGCCTCATTAGCCTGTAACGTTCATGCTGACCTAGAAATCCCGGCAGTTCCAACATTTGGGTTGACTCAGGAGGGGAAGAAAAATCCCAGGTGAATGATAATTGGATTACCCAGTCATGCCCAAGAGCCAAATGGCTGGAAAAGGCCAGGTCAATAGGGTCTCCTACAGTTAAACTGACATTTTCTAAAACAAAAATCAAGACGCTTGGGCTGATAAACAATGGGATGGAATAGTTTAAATTGGGGCTGTCCTAGAAAAATTGGGGACATATGATGGATTTAGGTCGGTAGCTTATTTCACAAGGGACTCTCTGGGCCCAATATGCTAATGGAGAGGGGATTAAGGATCAAAGAGGGGAGATATCTGAGAGGAAAGCTGTCATTGATTTGTAAAGCAGGAAAAAGAAAGGAGTATGCTCTGTAGACAGCACAGGAAGGTAAATATTTCAAGTATGCAGTAGGAAGGAAAGTAAAGTTGATCAAAACTGAAAGTGTGTTAGTGAAATCTTTCCAGGTATCAAAGGCGGCGGTGAGAGTGGGAAGCTGAAGGTTGGGAGGGTGGGGGTACCACTGGCACAAACTGGTATCCGAAACCACAGGAGTCCAGGGGCTAGATCAGATTGTAGCTTCACCACTGGTTTGCAACCTGACAAATTATTTCCCTCTCTGCAGATTTCAATTTAAATAGAGAATCTCACATATCTTGATTTTAATGTAAAGAGGGAACAAATATAGTATACCTTCATTTGGCACAGGAAGGAGAGAAAAGGCTCTTCTAAAAATGGAAGAGAGGACAGACACAGAACAGCTTGTCCGTTTCCATCCAATTAAAAACCTCGTGAGACTGAACTAGGTTAAAAACAAAACTCCGGCGAAGCCGCAGGCGCCTACCAAGGTAGGCAGCCCACCACCGAGGAAGCGCAGCAGATGCCAGCAGTCTTGCCCCTCAACGGACCGTCCATGGCGGGGAAATCGCCCTCCGGGGAGGACGGCGACGTGTTAGGGTGGGGGTGTGCGGGGACTCGAGCAGGGACGGGGACACACGGAAGCGTGTGGCACGCCGAGGTTGACACAACGGCTTGCAGGGGGTGCGGGCGGGCAGGGTCCCCAGGCGGGGGAGGCAGAGGAGCAGGGCGCCTCCCAGGCGCCGAGAGGGCGAGAGCCGCGGCTGGCACGACCTGGCAGCCGAGTAGGCCCGGGCCGCGAGGGGCACCGGAGGGCGGTGCCCGGTTTCCAGTGCGGCGAGCGCGGCCCGGGGCCCCCCTCCTGGCGAGAACCCCTCCCCCGCCCCGGCACTGACCTGTCCAGGGCCCGGCTGGGCCTGGCCGGGCGGGGCCTACGCAGCCCCTCGGCCGGGCGCCGCCTGGCGCGGGGTCCCGGGCCCGGGCGGGCCGCCTCCTCTCCGCCGGGAGCCTCCGAGCCGGGGCCCGGGGCTGCCGCGGCGCATCCGACCGCACCGGCCTGGCCGGCGTCAACAAAGGCGGCGGGGGCGCGAGGCCGGGGCGGGGGCGCGGGCGGCGGCCGGGATTGCGCGCGCGCGGCGGGCGCTAGAGGGCTGCAGCCGCCGCGGAGACAATGCGGCGCGTCCGGGACGGCTCCCGCGGCCGCCTCCGCCGGGGGCGGGGCGCGGGCCGGGGCGGGGCGGGGCGGCGCGGGGCGGAGCCGGCGCGGACGCGGGCCGCGCGCTTCCTTTGTGCGCCGCGCCCCGCCCCGCGGCCTCCGGAAGGCGGGTTAGGGACCCGGTTTCGGTTTGGGCAGGCGGGCGGCGCGCCACGAGGACTGCTGCCCTTGCCCCGGCGAAAGTCCCCTTGGCGGGGTGGACTGTGACTCCCGCCTGGACAGTTCACTCCCTGTGGGGCCTTGGAGGCGATCCAGACAATAATAGCGACCACCCGTCATTGAGTGCTTAATGTGTGCCGAGCCCTGCGTGCCCACGCTCTCTCCCTCATTGTCCACTGTAACCTGCCGTAGTCGTTATCCTCCCCACTGGGAACCGAGGAACAGAGGCGTGAAGCAATGACCGCAGGCACCCAGTCACACCTCCATAAACAGCTTTGGGCTTGCTGTGAAGGTTAACTGAGGAAGTAGATACCAATCGCCTGCAGTGCCCGGCACGCTGTTAGAGCCCAATAAATGTTGGTTCTCTTCCCAAAACACACTGGTTTAACCTGAGTCGTCCTAATGAAGCATATCCATTCAGTTAACATGCTAGGAGCTGTGGGAGTACAAAAGACGTCCAATGAGGCACACAATCCTCATCCCTGGGAGCTTTATGCGCCAGAGAGCTGCTGGATGGACGACAAATTTCTCTCTCAATTCTTGACGTCTCTCTATTCCCAACGTTTCTCCATGTTCTTGCCTTCCTTAGCCTCTCTTTCCTCTCCTGGCCTTTCTCCCCTTGGGCCTCAGCTTATTTTCTTTGTTACCCCTGTTTTACATTTATTTTATATTCCTTGGATGTTTACTTCTCTTCCTTTCTCTTTTCCCCATTTCCTTTCTTTCTCTTTTACTATTTCGCAAATTTTCAAATCCTTTTTTATTAATATTCACAATCCCTTCCCCTGCCTCTGCATTTCTTACCTTACATTTTGTTTTATAAACTAAGTCAGCACAGGACTGAACAGGCAATTTCTCTCTATTGCCCAACCATGCCCACACATTACTACCTCCCTGCCTAATTTCCACTAGCTGTTGCTGGAATGCTTGTCCCCCAACTTTGCATGTCCAGGTCCTACCTACCCCTCCAGGTCTAGCCTCAAGAGCAGCAGTTGGCAAACTCTTTCTGTAAAGGACCAAATAGTAGACATTTTAGACTTTGCAGGCCATATGGTTTGTCACAGTTACTCAACTCTGCCGTTGTGGTATGAAAGCAACCACAGCCAACATGTACGTGAGTTAAGTGTGGCTGTGTTCCAATAGAACTTGATCTATGGACACTAACATTTGAATTTCACATAATTTTCATGTCAAATAAATTTCCTATATTTTCATCACAAAATAGTATTCTTTTGATTTTTTAAAAAAATTTTAAATCTAAAAATCATTATCAGTTCATAGGATGTACAAATACTGGCAATGTGATGGCTTTGGCCCTGGGGTTGTAGTTTGCCAACCCCTGCTCTAGGAACAATGTCACTTCCTCCCTGAAATCTAGCTTGCTAAAATCCCTCTATGGCATTTATTGCATTTTAGTTTTTATTGTAAGTTTTTTTTTCCTGTGCATTTTTTATCTTTTACAGCAGAACTTAAGCTCCTTGAAGGTAGGGTACAGAGCAGATCTCATTTCTCTCCACATTACCTCCCACCCCACAGTGCTTTTGCATGGAACAGGCATTCAAACATATATAGAATGCAGCCAGGTGCAGTGGCTCACGCCTGTAATCCTAGCACTCTGGGAGGCCAAGATGGGAGGGGGATCACTCAAGGGCAGGAATTCGAAACCAGCCTGAGCAAGAGTGAGACCCCATCTCTACTATAAATAGAAAGAAATTAATTGACCAACTAAAATATATATATACAAAAAATTAGCCGGGCATGGTGGTACATCCTGTAGTCCCAACTACTCAGGAGACTGAGGCAGTAGGATCACTTGAGCCCAGGAGATTGAGGTTGCTGTGAGCTAGGATGCCATGGCACTCACTCTAGCCTGGCAACAAAGTGAGACTCTGTCTCAAAAACGAAAAAAAAAAAAAAAAAAACATATATAGAATGGATAAATATTTAAGTCCTGGGTAGTTGACAATTGTTTCTACTGTGCAAAGCTTCTCTCATGAGATGGGACCTCAAGAGCAGGATGCTTGTTATGTGTATATCACCTTGCTTAGATTTCAGAAGGAGATTTTTAAGAGCCTTGTGGAGGAGAAAGGTAAGCAAATGTCAGTTCATTTAGAGGTTGTTGGATAGCAAATACTTGAACACAAAATGTTGATTACCACCAACCTGGAAACATGACATGAATCCTCAGTCGGGTCCTATACAATACTTCTATCAGCAAATTGGTAAAAGATGAAGAAAACATGCTATTGAATTTACAAGTGGCAAAATTAAGCAGAGGAGTTAGTATAATGAGTAACATAATTCAGATATAAAAGATTCCTGCCCCATCACTTATTGTTTCTGTGCCTCAGCTTTCTTATCTTTAAAATGGGGATAATAAAAGTTCCCACCTCAGAGGGTTATTGTCAGGATTAAATGAGGAAATATAACTATTACTATTTTTTTGCTAGGCTGGAACTATGGGCTAAAGTTACAAGACAGCATTTAACTGATATCATTAATTATATTTTGGTTCAAGCTATAAATTGCACAAGTTTGAGACTGAGGAGACCTGGCACATTAGCAGTTTCATGTAAAAAGAATCCTCAGAAACAAAAGCGAAATCCATCCTCTGCAATTGAAGTGATTCTCCATGAACCAACGGCATCATTCTCATGCAGGCGGAGGAGTTAATGAGGGGCCTGAGGTGCACTGCCCTGATGAAGGAAGGTGAAGGAAGGTTACTACACTAGGAGCCAGAATCATGGCGCTGCCTTTTCACAGCTGTGTGACCTGCAGTCCCTTCCAGGGACTCCTCTGAATAGTGAAGATAATAATACTTATCTCTCAGGGTTGTCATGAATGAGTCAAGGACTTAGAATAGTACCTAGCACATAGCAGGTGTTCAACAAATTTTAGTTCCTCCCTGCCATACCACAAGGATCTAGGAAACAGTCTTGCCCCTTAAACAGGCTTTTAAAGACTAGGGGCTTTTTATGTTTGAAATTAATATGCTTAATTTTGAGGATCACGCTTTAAAAAAATTGATAAAAAGGTAGAATGTGGCTAGTCAAGCATGATCAGAATGGTGGGAATGCAGGTCTTAACATATCATAGGTATCAGTAAAAAATGAAAAAAGTCTCAGATATTTAGCCTGGAGATATTCTCTTTTTTTAATGGGAGGGAGAAGTAAGAGACATGGCAACTGTCTACAAACACTGTATGAGATGAACTCTGTTACAATTCATAATAAAGATTCACAACCAATGGTGGCAAGTTCAATGACAGCAGGTTTTGACTTAATTTGAAGAGCACCTTTCTGAGAATTACAGCGATTCTACAACAGAATGGGCTGCTTTTCAAAATGATGAACTCTTATCATTGCAACTGTGCAAATAGAGAATAGAAGACCTCTTTCCCATCTTTTAATTTTTCTACTATTCTTTCTTCATATTCTTTTTCTTTCCTTTTCCTTGATTCCATCCCCCTTTCCTTATATAACGAATTATAACCATTTTGCCCTACCTTGTCCCAAAGTATTTTTCTTCTTGTTTCTCCTTCTTCAATTTCCAAACTCTTTTGCTCTTGGTTCTCCCCACCCCCACTCCCAGCACGCACTTAGCATAATGACTGGAACTGCCTCCCTGCGTTGTAGGCAGTGCATGGCTCAGAGCATCATTGAGATCTGGGCCAAGATTGCTTGCGAACTGGCAGAGAGGGAAAGGAGAGCAAATGCATCTCTGCAGAAGGCAGAGGTACTGCTGGGACTCTCCTATCAGGCCAAGGGCTCCAGCAGAGTCTCCTGAATCCCTAGCCATGGAGAAGTGCACTTGTAGCTGAGCCCTCACAGACAGATGGGGATCACCGAGCTGAGCATGGTTCCTGCAAAGCTGCTTTCTGTGAGCTGAGCTCACGCTGAATCCCCTTCAAGCTCTCCTTAGGCATTTCCCTTATTTTCGAGATATAGTAGCCATCTTGGTGTATTTCCAATTTCAAGAACTCCCTCTCATACTAAAGGAAGCAGAGAATTGTGACAACTGGACACCTGCCTCAGCTCTCAACTTGGCACCTGTATATGCAGATACACCTGATACCAATGACGGGTAGGCTTGGAGTCTGGCTCTAGAACTTTCAACTCTCTTTTTCTTTCCCTACCCTTTTATATCTTCTGGGTCCCCTTTCTTTATCCCTGGTTCATCTTCTCACTTCCCTCCTCTGTTTCCACCCACCCAGCTTCCTTCTTGGGTTTGCAATAGTTTACCTTCCCATTCTACATGCCCAAGTGAAATATGCCAGGGGATGGCAAAGATCGACTTCTCCCTTCCCCAAGTGCCCCGCTATGCTTCATACCATGAGCTGGGGACTGCTGGATGTTGGGGCTCTTGGGTACAGGCAGACCACCGGGCATGGCAGTGACAATGGCTTGCTGATGTGGTGATGGGCCAGACCGAGTCTCAGGCACACTCTTCTCCCCAGATGCCACTTCCTTCCAGTCATCAGGGGTGCACTGCTGGGGCTGTTAAGGGACAGGACAGAGAGATGGTCTTCTCATAAACTGCTTCTATTTTTTGGATGTTTTCCCTGTTTCTGTGGAGCTTGGGTAGCAGGAAAGGACTTTAAGATTCAGTCACCCCCAAATTAGGGAGAACCCTCTCCTTTCTTGGAATACCCAGTGATGGCTTCAACACTCAGCCTACCCAGAAACACATCTCAGTGGGGTCTGCCTGAGCTGTGGCCTCCCCATATTCTCCCTGGACTTTGGGATCAGCTTACTCACCACCGGTGAAGCAGGCTGCAGCTGTAAGATGACGGCTGACGTGTGCTGGAACCTGCGTGGAGGGGTGTGGGACACGCCCTCGGGATGTCCATTCTGAGGCCCAGCATCTGGTGTGGCAGGGTGACCCTGCTGACTGCCGCCAGTCTTGTGCAGATTGGCAGTGGAGCACTGGAGTGGCAGGGCAGGCGTGACTGGGCCTAGTGGCATGGCATGGGCTTCTGAGCTGGGCTGGAGGGCCACACTGGGAGGGACAGAGGCGAGCTGGGGTTGGGACTGGGCTTGGAGAACAGGCCGTGACTGCTGCTGCTGTTGCTGTGGCTGTGGCTGTTGCTGGATCACAAACTGGGGCTGCAGGTGCTTTGACGATGGCTGTGGGAGGAGCTGGTGGGGCTGCAGCTGAGCATAAGCTAAAGGGAGAAAGGCCAGGTTAGACAGCATGGCTTGACCTCATCTTCTGCTGTCCCCCAATTGTGCCCCTCCCACACCCAAATAAAAAGGGCTTCCCAAACTCATTGTCTCTTGCTTTCATTCCTTTCATCCTTCATCTGTCATCTAGAGTCTTGCTCATTGCTGTGGCCCAGCTCTCTCTTCTTGCTTTCCTCCTATGGTAACACACCGGGCTCTTTGGACTGTCCCTCAAAGCTCAGTTCAAAACTCATCTCCTCTGTGAAGGCTCCTTTGGCTGTTCCAGCTGTTCAGACCAGCACTGGATTCTGAGTGTGCCACGTTCTCTATCTCTGCCACACCCTTCACTCACTGCCATGCCCTTCACTCGCTGTTTTCCATGCCTGCAATATCTGCAACCTCTCCAATGCCCAACCTGGCTGTGTGTAGCTGGTCCTTAACCACGCTCTGGCTGTGCTAGCCCTTCCCCAGGAAGAGCTAGTAGCCACACCAGTCCTCAGACCTTGGCATCAGGCAGACCAGGGCTGGACTGCCAGTTCTTTTTGTTATATCCTGCAGGACCTGGAACTAGCTACTCTCTGGGCCTCAGATTCTTAATCTAAAAATTGGAAATAATTATAGTTTCTGCCCAGAAAGTTGTTACAAGGATGAAATAAGAAAAAACTATGAGAATAAAATGAGAGAAAATGCCTAGAGTTTTGACAGGCTGAGGCAGGAGGATGGCTGGAGGCCAGGAGCTCAAGACAAGCCTGGGCAACATGGAGAGACCTCATCTCTACAAAAAAGTTAAAAAATTAGCTGAGTGTTATGGCATGCGCCTGTAGTACCAGCTACTTGGGAGGCCAAGGTGGGAGGTTCATTTGAGCCCAGGAGTTCAAGGATGCAGTGCACTATTATTGTATCACTGCACTCCAGCCTGAGTGACAAAGTGAGACCCTGTCTCTAAAAAAACTAAAAACTAAAATAATACAAGAGAAAAAAATGACATAATGTGCATAGCACAGTGCCTGGCATACAGTCATGCTCAATCATTTCTAGTTATAAACATTATTTCAGTCTTGGTTTAGGTTTCAAGTGTCCTGCGTTTACCTCTGTCATAATAATGCTTATCAAGATGGCTATAATTGTTCCTTATCAATCTTCCCTTCCAGAACATGAAACCCTTGTGGTCAGAAACTATCATGTATCTCTTTATCCAGAACCTAAGTGCCTTACAGTAGATGTGTTTATTTACAATTAGTAAATAAACTTATTGTCCTGATCTAGAATTTATTTGCCACTATGTGTTGCTAGCTTTTTCTTCTTCTATTTTAATCAGGGTAACTCTTTGAGGTGAGGATTCTTGTATTTTTTAGTAATACAAGATCATCATCTAGCTTATGCCCTGTATATGATAAGGACTCGGGAAATTCGGCTCAGAGATTGTCTTCATGCAGATCACTCTCTGTCTAGTGGCATGCAGGCTAGTTTAGAATGGGAGCAGTTCAGCTGAATCTGTCCTGCCTAAAGACTGCCCTCCACAGAGACTCCCTAGGCCAAAAAAGCCAGCAGAAGGAGGCTGTGCTATGCAAATGTACCCACAGCTGGAAGCTCACAAATGGTTTTTACGACCAAAGACTCATAAACAGTAAAGATAAAGGCAAATCCTGGGTTCTGAGCTAACATTTTTAAAGGACCCTATGATGCTATAGGTACAAAGTAAGCAGATTTCAAACTGAGCTAGGCGAGGTGCCTTCTTTCTTGAATTTTGTCTATGTACATGCAAGTTTCTAACTCTCTCATCACAGCTCAACATGGAATTCCAAGTAGAATTCTAACAAGAGTGGGAAGGAAAGGACAGAAACAAGAGGTGTTACAAAGGAAAAACAAATGGCCCTTGGTGGTTGCTGTCGTAGTCAGAGAGAGGGAATGCGGATGGCTTGCAGGTCCTAGTCTGGGTGACACTGGACGATGGAATGGGGACACCTGGACACCAGTATGGTGTTGAGGGAAGGATGCTGGGTTTGAGGTGATGGTGGAACCCCTATGGAAATTGCCAGCAGGCATTTGGTGATTATAAATTGTCCCTGACCCCAATCTAACCCTTGTCTCCTAATCCCACAGCAAACAGCTCAGAGTTTAACCACTAGGCTGAGATTGTTAATCAGGCAAACTTTACAATCAGGCATTCTTGAGAAAACTGCTGATAAGGCACTAGAGAGACACTGCAGATGCCATGTGGTGCCTTGTTAGGCTCCAGCAGCCAAAATGGTTTGCAGATGATGGGCATTGTCACTGAAAAGGCAACCAAACCTTTTTCTCCCTTCATACAAAATCATGGATTCCGGCACCTGGAACAGAGTCATTCTAGAAGCTGCCCCTTTGATGTGGGAGCTGGAGCTGGTCCAGGTCAGGGACACTAAGAAGATTGGTGGCATGTCCCACCACTCGCTGGCTATATGGCCTGAGACAAAGTGCTCTTCCTTCTCAGGGCTTCACAGTTTTATCTGTGAAACAGAGAGTTGTGCTAGGTGTAGTCTCTTGCAGTTCTACAATTTGATGGGCTGGCTATAGCAGGAAAATAGTTTAAAGTTTAGGATTTATTTTTTTATTTTTATTTTTTTTTAATTTAATTTTTTTTTTTTTTTTTTTTTTTTTTTTTTTTTTGAGACAGAGTCTTACTCTGTTGCCTGGGCTAGAGTGCTGTGGTGTCAGCCTGGCTCATAGCAACCTCAAACTCCTGGGCTCAAGCAATCTTTCTGCCTCAGCCTCCTGAGTAGATGGGACTACAGGTATACACCACCATACCCGGCTAATTTTTTCTATATATTTTTAGTCGGCCAATTAATTTTTTCTCTTTTTAGTGGAGATGGGGTCTCGCTCTTGCTCAGGCTGGTTTCGAACTCCTGACCTTGAGCTATCCACCCGCCTTGGTCTCCCAGAGTGCTAGGATTACAGGTGTGAGCCATTGTGCCCGGCCTAAAGTTTAGGATTTACAAGGTAGAAAAAAGAATGTTAGAGAGGAAAAAGGTTCTAAAACTATAGAGCATGAAGAGTATAGGTAACGACAATACACATTTGGCCCAAAGTTGGGCATGGGAACTGCTGGTTTGAGTCTCTATTTCTGCGCTTTCCCTCCTAGCCCAGTCTCTTCCACACCCTGTGCTGCTCATGGACAACGGAAGGCAATCATTTTAGGACAAATGAGGCTAGTGTGCACCACAGCTGGAAATAAAGCTCACAAGGCTTAAATAAGTTCATAGATCAAAGATCCCAAGGCATGAGGGGGGAGTGTAAATCCTTAACCTTTTGAGGTTCATAAAAATCAAAGACCATAATTTATCTCCAGCTTTATCCCAGGTCAAAAATTTCTTTTGTATAGAGTATTGCAATGACTTTCTAACTGATCTTCCTGATTCCAGTTATTTCTTGCTATAATTCATCTTGTAGGTAGAATGCAAATGAATCTTCCTAGTGCACAGATCTTATCTCTGACTAAAAATGACCAGAGACTCTCTTTTGTCTACAGTTTTCTAAAGTCCCTGGCATGTAAAGATTTCTTTACATGCATAAATTAAACTTTTAATTTTTATTATTTCTTTGACCCAAGCAATCCTTACTGTTCACTGTCCCCTGTACAAAGTTTATGGCTTTTCTCATACTCTCTAGAGTGCCACACATCAAATCCTAGTCATCATTCCCTGGCCCTTACAGCTGATGGGACTCTTCTCTTTCTCTGAGCTGTCACTGGGGGTTTTCTGGTTTGCGCTGCCCTCAACAGTCGGATGTGGGCTCTTGGGTCAAAATGCTTACATTTGAATCTGCTGCTTACCAGCTATGTGACACTAGGTGAGTTTCTTAAACTCTCTGTGTCATCGTCTTTAAAATGGGGGTGAGGACGATACTTATCTCACAGTTATTTCAGTAAATGACTTATATCATTTAGTAGGCGGAATTTATGTGACTCATTTATTTCCTCCAAACTACCGTGAATTTAGTATATGCTCAATCAATATTGCTGAATGAATGACAACATGGTGGGACTCCATTTGTGGGACTTATTTGTCCCACAGAACTTGTTCTTAAGGCTTCGAGTGTGCAGGAGATAGCTCACTGTCCTAGAGATGCTGGGACTCTTGCTCCACAGTCTCTGGGAACTGCAAGTGTGCCAGCCACAGGCTGCAGGACTGCTCGTGCACTCATTTTCTGAGGAATCCACTGTAAGTGACTAGAGTTTGCAGCTACCTGGATTATAGGCAGGGGAGGATGCCTATGGGAGAGGAATGGCATATGTTTTTACTAACCATTAGTATTTGAGATTTAGAAAGTCAAGTGGAAATATAGTAAATAATTTCAGCCATTCATACTTACTCAACAAACATTTATTAAGCACCTACTACAGACCAAGCACTGTACTTGGTACTGGCTAAAACATGGTCCCTAGAATAGATTACAGTCTAGCAAAAGAGACAGTAGGTAGTCTCAGCATAGTTTGGTGTTATGATATGATATGAAGAACACAGAAGAGGGCATTCAGCTTTAAAAAAAATAAAAAGGAAAGCAGAGAAGATTTCCCAGAGGAAGTAAGTGTTTAACATGATTCAGAGTTGGGAAGATAACAAAAGGAACAGCATACAGGAAAACTCAGAAGCATAAAATATTGTGGTACATTCAGGGATTCATAGGCATCCTGCACAGTTGAAGCCCAGGGTGTCTAAGGGAGAGGAGTCAGAAGATGAGACAGTTTTAGGTTGGGTCTAAATTATGCTATTGGGAGGTTGTGGATGAGAGGATCCCTTGAGTCCAGGAATTCAATGCAAGCCTGGGCAACATAGCAAGACCCACCTCTTAAAAATAAATTATGCTAGCACAAGAGGCTGCTCATTTCCAAAGATGTCTTGTGTGATCAGACTTCAGGAAGTAACTTAGACTGAGGTTGACTCAAGGTCAGAGCTTCACATACACATAAATAGACAAGGAAGCTCTTTTTAGAAAAACCTAAAGCAATAACCGCATGAATTTTCCATGATGTATTCCCTCCAGGCTTAGGGTTGGAGGAGTTTGAGGGGCTATAGCGCTAAGGGAAGTTTTCCTGTAAGAGGAAACCAGGTTACAAAAATAGGGTTACCAACAGCAGGGGCAGTCTATGGTGGTGTATATATGCCTTAAAGTCTTCAGGTCTGCTCTGCAGCCTTCTTGCAAAACTCCCAAATACCCACTTTTTGCAGGATTCTTAGCTAAGCAGCTTGGAGCACTACAAAAGAAACTGGTATCTTCATCTCTGTCCCTACTCTGCCCTTGACAGAGGATAGCAGTTCAGCATAAGTGGTTAAAGTCAGGAGTTTTAGAGTCAGACAGATCTGGGACTGAATCTTGGCTCTGCCACTTATAGGCTGAGCAACCTTAGACAAATTGCTTAACCTCTCCAGATCTTGACTTCCTGTTCTGTAAATGGTGATACATACCACATAGGGCAGCTGTTAGTATCAAATGGAGTATTTGTCTAAACCACAAAGAAGTTCACTGCCTTTGCTCACTGCCTGGCACCAGTAGATGCTCAGTAAATGGTAGCTATTCTTAGAATACTATCTGTTATTTATTTCTAACAATAAACCTATGAGACAACCGAGAAGTGTTTTTATTTTATAAGCAAGAACTGACAGTAGTTTCCAGGAACTTCTACAGTGCCATAGGTTAAGGAAAAACTGACTTCATTTGACAGGTGAGGCATGGTGCTTTGCATGTACCAAATGCTCAAAGATGCAGATGGCTGAGTAACACACGTCAGAAAGCGCAAACTACTACAGTAAGCCTAGGATTATTAGTTGCAGGCTGTTGAGAGGTTTGGAGGTAATTTTGGAGGTATGGATAACAAAAGGGATTTGTTATGCTAGGACATGGGGAGGTAAGAGCTATATGATGGGCCAAGTCATGGGAATAGGAGTGGGGGAGAAGAAATAAGAGCATATTTGCTTGGCGGTAACAGAGGGTCTGCAGGAGGGAGCCCTGAGCAATCACAGTGGTGCAGTGGGCAATGGGGGAGGGTCTTGAAGGCCCCACAGGAGTCAGGAGTCAGTCTACCAGATGTGATTACCATGCTATTTAGTGAGCCCTTACTACAGACTGGGCACTAATTCCCACAATCGAGCAGGAAATAAAGACACAGTGAAGCTTTTTAAACAAGAAAGAACTAACGCAGTCTCTGAGGAAGGTAATTCTAGCAGCGTGAGTAGGATGTCCTGGAGATCAGCTAAGCCTCCTACAGTCGCAGGCCTGAGCGAAGCAGGAAGTCAATGCAGAGGAAGTGTCATGAGACCCTGGCGATCAGCTGGGGATAAGCTGGGTGGTGATGGGAGGGTGGGAATAGGAGGGAGAGGGAACAGACGTCTGTCCTGAGCTTACTCTGCGCTGGTCTTTTGGCAGGCCATCTCACCCAGCCTCACAGCCTGTGGGAAATATAATCACCTCTGTTTTATAGATGAGGAAATTGAGGTTTATGGAGATTAAATAGCTTGATTATGGTCATTAAACTAGTAAGTGACGAGACTGGGGTCTGAAATCAGGTGAACTCTGAAGCCCGGGCTTCCCCGTTCTAACACTCTGCCTTCCTGGCGAAGGAAAGCGATCTCAGAATAACTCTGTGAGCCTGGGGTGCAGGAGGACCCCATGTGGACAATGGCCTGGAAACTGGGAAAGGGGACCTTTCCATAGAGAAAGACTTCAGAGTTTTTGTTTTTGTTTTGTTTATGAATTCTCCAAATTTAAAAAATACCTTGCCTGCAGGTAGGGTGATCTCCAAGTAGGAGTATCCTATAGACAGCTGGAAATCTAGGGGGAGAGGGGACGAGGACAAGGATGGACGCACATCGAGAGGTCATTGGCAGATAAGTGATAGGTGTCTGAAGTATGCACAGACAAGCTCCTCTAGGAGTGAACCACAAAGGGGCACAGGGATGAGTCTTTTGGAAGACCTACGGCTAATGGCAGTGGGGCAAGGGAAGGAGGAACAGGTCCCCCCTCCCCACGCACAGATGGCCACATGCGCTCTGGGCTTAGGTGCTTCCCAGTGCCAGCTGAGATAATCCTCCTTCTGGTCCATTTCTGAAACAAACTCATTTTTCAAAGCACAACTCAAATTTCCATACCCCCTACTAGAATTTAAACTCTCATTCCTCTCTATAGCATCCCCACCAAGTGCTCAGCACAACGTATGGCACATAATAGGTGCTAAATGAGTATTTGTTGTGCTGAACTGAACAATCAAAAAGACAGAGAAAAACTACTCAGGGATGACAATAACTCTGTCTGAGCTGTACCTTTTCATTTGTGAAATGGAATAATCGCTGTTAGGATTAAATGAGATATGTAGGTAAAGCACTTAGTACGGTTCCTGGAACCTGGTTGTTCATTAATTGGTAATTATTATTATTAGCTGGCAGCACCCAGGGAAACAGTGTAATAGAAGGCTAGGGTGACAGATTTCAGGAAAGAAGAAATGCTCCACAATTCCAAGTCCCTTTGTGTATCGCAGTTGGCTTTCTCGCGTGCTCTCTCTCACATGCACACAACACACACAAGCAGTGAAGGATGTTAAGCAAAATATAAAACTCCTCCACTGATCATCTATATCCTATGGATCTCCGCCCCCCCCNCCCCCCCCCCCCCCCCCCCGAATTTAAGAAGAGATTCTTGGTAATCTAATTTGGTCCTACAGGGGATAGTTGAAATGACCTTGGCTAGTTCCATGATTTTAATATGAAAACTGTTGGGGCTTTTTATTTCCAGCTAGATTACAAGACCACCTGTATGCTTTGGTTTTTATTGGATTCTCTAAGTAAAAATGTGTTTACCCCACAGTTGGGTGGCTGTTTGGGAGGGAAATATGGTACCCAAGAATCCTAGAATCAGCAGCATCCAATTGTCCAGCCAATAGACAGAAATCACTGCTCCCTGACACAGAACACCCTCTGTGTTAAAACAAAGCAGCTATGTGGCAGGCCTTCCCAACAGAGAATTCTCTCCCCTCAGCTGAGACCTGACTCGAGTGGAGGACACAGAACAAAGACCTGGCATCTGGACCCAACTGGGTGAAAAGGGCCCTGGATTTTCAATGACCCGACATTTCCCTTTTATCACAGCATCTCCCTCCCAGACAGCAACTTTCTCCTCACCTTTGGGCCTGAGTGTGCACCCAAAGCCTGGAGTTTATCCACTAGAATGAGGACTCCAAGAACAAGCCTCCTATTGGGAGCTGTGGCCCAGCTCCCTTAGGACTCGGCTTCCCTAGAGGGCAGGCCCATGGGACCCTTGCTGCCTGCCCTCTTCTGCCCTCCGTTGTTCAGTCCTCATGTCACTGAGAAGGGCAAAGCCAGACCTTTTGCCTTCCCCTCCAAAGCCCAACCTCTTAGGTTCCACTCTCCGCCCCTTACACCCCTCCCCCCCCTGCCCCCCCCCCCTTTTCTGGGCATAAGGGACCTTTTCTATTTGCAGAGCCTAAAGAAGCTGGTTGCCAAGGTGACAGGAGCCAGGAGCAGCAGGGAGCTTGCCATGGGGGAGGGGCTTTGCCCCCAAACAGCTGTCAGTGGGAGCGGTCCCAGCTGGGACTGGAGGGTTTGCCTGCTCTGGGGGGAAACAGCCCCTAGGAGAACACATTCCTCTCTGCTACACCGCCCCCACCCCCAACAAGTCTCCACTGGTTACTTTCCCTGGGGGCATTCAGCCAGCCAGCTCAAAAAATGCTCCAATAACAAACAAAAAATGCTCTTTCTCTCTCTCTCTCACACACACACACACACACACAGACACACACTAGCACAAGCACAAGCACAAGCACAAGCACCAGCACGCTCTCCTCTCCTGCTCTCCAATCCCTTTCCTTCACAGCGGGTTGGCTGGGCAGGAGGCCAGAAGTTACCTCTGCCTGGGGAACTGTGGAGCCCGACAGGTGCTGCTCCAGATCAGGTCCTAAGAATTATTTTAGTCTTTTTTGTTCCAGAGCCCCTGAGAGGATCTACTGCTCCTAAACCTGCCCCAGCTGCCTACCATGTGGGAGGTGGGAGTGGGGGAGTGGAACCACAGGGCTTATGGAGAGGAAGGGGGGGGGGAGAAAGGAAGAATAGGACTGGACGGTGGGAGGCAGGAACAATGCAAGGCCTACTGATTTGCGTCTCTGGGGAGAGGGTCTTTGTGGGACTGCAGCTCACAGCTGTTCCATAGAAAGTTCTGTGGAGCCGCTGGGCTCTGTACTGCATTGCAGCCATGGACTGTGAGTCTTAGGCCTCACTCACGGGCATTTATGGTTACATGGGGTCCTCACCAGACTCTGCAAACAAAGTCTTAGAACTCCCAGATTCTTTAGACTTTGGGGTTATGAACAAGAAAGGCTCAGGAGCCCCAAATTCCTGTAAGAACTGAGGAGGGTGATCTGGCTTGATGATTAAGAACACAGGGTTTGGCTAAGACAGATACAGAGCTGGACCCCATTGCTGCCACTTACTAACTTAGGTGATGCTGAATGACGTATGTAGTAAGTTCATGGTGAGCCTTCAGTTTTCTCGTCTGTAAAATGGATAAAAATACCTACCTACCTTATAGGGTTCTTTCCAGGGTTTAGAGAAGTGGTATGCATAAAACATTATCCAGCACACAATGGACGTTCTGTAAGTGCCAGTCCCCTTTCTGTCCAGTTTTCTTGAGAACTCAGAGTTGCCTAATAGTCTTAGGAGGAGCCCCACAACTGGTCTTTCTTTCGAACAGGCCTTAGAATTTAGAGGGCTGGATTAGATTTAGAGAGAGGATACATTTTGGCCTGGGCAGGAATGGGGTTCTCAGGAAGTCTTGAGGCCCTGACATTGCTCTAGGGTGTGTCGGTTGAATGAGAACCTGGGAGAAATGCTAATTTGGGGTCCTAGCTCTAGTCCAAGCTGCTACCGACACACTGGAAGATCCCCCAGTCATTCTCCCATTGAGCCTCATTTTCTTTTTCCATAAAAGGAAGAGGCTGGGCCAGTCTCTGGGGAAAGCAATGCCAGACAGTGAGAAACATCTGGAAGCACTGGGCAGTGAGGCCTCTGCAGGGAGGCGCCTTCCCCAGCTCCGCAGTGACCACTGGAATGCAGCGGCTGACCCAATGCCCCTGGGGGATTTCTAGAGCCTTAGGAAGGTTAATAAAGGACTTTAACTTGGTTTCTTCCCAACTCATATGCCCTGCTTATGCTTGCCTCTATCTAGAATGCCTTTCTCTCCCTTGTCTGTTGGGTGGTTTCCTCTGCGGGACAGCATTTCTGACCCTTCCTGCCTGGCAATGAGTCGACCCTCTGTGCTCACAACGTACCTGGCACTTAGTCCTATGATGGAATTTATGAAATCCAATGGACTTGCTTATATATCTGGCTCCCTTCTTTTGACTTCACACTCCCTTAGGTAAAGAATTCATATTTTGGCCAAGATATATTAAGATATAGTCTCGAGATATACTTTCTTAAGGAAAAACTGCAGGTTGGAGTGGATGTAAACTGGTCTGGATGAGGACAGAGGGTTAGTGGTTGTCCTGGGATGTGATTGGGGTGATTCTCCCTTTAATGCAAAGCCATGTGGTCTGCTACTATATTTATTTCTGTGCTATAACAGCTTGGTCTTATTCTCTAGACTGATAGGTCTGTCTTCTAGGGCTCTTGGCAGATTTTCCCATTAAAGATTGCCCACAATAGGCTGGGCGGGGTGGCTCATGCCTGTAATCCCAGCACTCTGGGAGACCGAGGCGGGCGGATTGCTCAAGGTCAGGAGTTTGAAACCAGCCTGAGAAGAGCAAGACCCTGTCTCTACTATAAATAGAAACAAATTAATTGGCCAACTAATATATATACAAAAAATTAGCCGGGTATGGTGGCACATGCCTGTAGTCCCAGCTACTCGGGAGGCTAAGGCAGTAGGATTACTTGAGCCCAGGAGTTTGAGGTTGCTGTGAGCTAGGCTGATGCCATGGCACTCACACTAGCCTGGGCAACAAAGCGAGACTCTGTCTCAAAAAAAAAAAAAAAAAAAAAAATTGCCCACAATAGGCAGCACTGGGGAAGTGTTAGCAAGCAGGGAAAAGAGACTAGCCAAGGAATACTGATTCATCCCCTTCACAGAACCTGCCTCACAAGTAATCTGTTAGATTTTTTCTTTTATCTGTTAGATTCATTTCCAAGTGTCACCCTCACTGGCAAGCCTTTCTTGGCTCCTTTCCTCAAGGCTAGATAGCTCCTCTGCACTCCTCCACTGGCCAGAGCTTCAATATATCACAACCTATTGCACTGTACTTGTCTGTCTCCTCGACTAGAGCGTGCCCTCCTTGGAGGGCAGGGCCCAAGACTCATTTATCTCTGCACACTCAGAACTGGCAACGTGACTGGCAAACATTAATCAGCAAATGTCTGCTGGATGATGAGAAAATAAACTTCCCACTTCCCTGTCTCCCTGGGTGGCTCTTACACACTTCTGGCTAGCCCCTGTCCTTTTTGCTGAGTCTTAGAGAATTTCAGAACAGTCCTCTGCCAACCTCCCACTCACTCAAGGTTACGAGCTATGCTTGTGTATGCCAAGATTCCTCCTTGTGCCCATTGTGAAGAAGGACTTGTTTATTCCAACTGATGGCTTCCTTCCTTAAAGTTAGACTAGAAGTACAAAACAGAGTTGGGAGCTGATGAGTACCTCAAGATACAGAGAAAGGAGAAAGACATGTGGCTAATATCTTAGCAACCCATGGGAAAAGGGAAAGATTGAAGGTTTCCTCTTGACCCATAGTCCTGAGTTTTCTGGGCTAGGATTCCTTCTTCCTGGAGCCCTTACCTGGCGCAATGAGGGGGTGGGTAGGCACAGTGGGAACCGTCCGGCCGAGCCCAGCCCGGCCCTCCATGCTCCCTGGCACACTGCTGTTGCCATCTCCTTTCTTGAGTGGCTCCATCACACTGTCAGTTATGCCAGGCTTACCACCTGCGGGGGAACCCTGAGCAGTGTTTCTGCCCTGTGACGGGGTAGACAGAGGCTGGCTACCGCCAGGCGTGGGTTTCAGGGCCAAGCTGGGCAGGACAGGCTGAGTTGGGGGAGGGCCCGAGGCTGCTGCAGCTGGTGTCTGCTGTGTTCGGAGGGTCAAGTTCTGTACCTGGAAAAGAGGGGTCTGTGGGAGTCCAGAGAATGCAGGTAGGAACAATGCCAACACACAACCAAGAGAGGACAGAGTTAGGGATGGACCCAGGAATGGCTGAACAGGACAGTGGATTGTAAAATCAGAGAGAAAGGGAGAGAGAACGAGTTAGGGGCTGAAAGAGGAACCAGGAGCAGGTGGAGTTTCTAAAGAGGGCAGGAAAGTTTCCTAGTGACTTAATCCATCAACAGAAGAAACTGACTTCTGAGAAGGGACTGCAGAGGCAGGGAGGCCAGGCCCTCTCCCACCTGAGACCCTCCCTCCTTCTCCAAACTCTCAGGATTGGACAAATAACACTCAGAAATAATTCCCAGACAGGTGGGGCATGGGGCTTCCTGCGGTGGGAAAGGCAAGGGCAAAAGTGAAAGTTAATTGACCAGCAGGGCCACCAGGCAAAGGATTATCTTGTCCTCAGAATGAGGCTAACAGCAGGCCTTTCCCAGACAGCCAGTCTTATTCGCCCTGGTCCCTGGTGCCCTCTGCTGGACACATGAAGGCTGTGCTACCAAGCCCGCTCCGCTCCGGGTCTCCACTCTGTAGCTGGGGATGGGGAGATGGGAGTGGGAGGGTGCTCCTTTCCTTGCTACCCACAGAATCTTCAGAGCCACTAGCATCCGTGTGCTCCCACCCAGAGGTAGTACCCAGGACGCATCTTTGCTCCTTCTTCTATGCAGTTTTTCCCGATTCCTAGCAGCGCTAGCATGTGTGACCAGAGCTAGATTTCCATTTACGAAGTAGCGACAACAGAGTAAGTAACACTGGGGATGGTGTAAGGTGCAGGAGGTGGCACTGGCCACCCATCACTGGCAATCATGCAGGCCTGGGCACGCTGCTCTCTGGCTCCTGACCTATGTTTGAGGGAACAAAACAGGGTGAAGAGGAGCTGAATCCCGCTGGACGGACTAAAGAGCAAGCCTGGGAGCGCTGGCATGTCCTGTCTCCCACCTGCTTTCCTAGACGGTCCCAGCCTCTCCAAAGGTTCAGAGCTCCTCCAGGGTGTGCGCCGTCCATCCCCAGGATCAGTACCCGCTGTAGTGGTGCCCACCCCCCTGCCCTCCCACGAGCATGGAGTCCTCACCTGGGCGGGGGTGGGGGGCCGGGCGGGGGAGCCAGTGCCGAGCTCAGGCTGCACAGTAGCGACGGTGGCCGTGGGCGTGAAGATGAGCTGAGGGGACAAAGGAACAGTGCCGCCTAGGCTCCTAGCTACCTGCACCAGGTTACCTGGCTGGGCCTGGAATCACAGGAAACGAGGCGCCTTTTACCTGCCCAATGTGGGCTCAGCCACAGGACAGGACAGTGTAGCCTGGGAGCAGCTATGGAAGGCCAGGGAAGGAGAAATGGGAAGGCAAGGAAGGGAGAGACCATCCTGATCCAGGCTGGGCAGTGAAGGGTGGGGTCGGGGACAGAGCCACTCTTGGGCTGCACCAAAGCCAAGGCTCCTTCAGAACCCTCTCTGAGGGGCTCATCCTAGAGGGGACCAATATTCCCAGGATACCCTGAAGTCACTATGTCCTCAGCATCCTGGGGAGCAGAGACCTTGGGCTGAGACAGATGCCCTAGGACCGTTTTCTAGGTCTAACACACTCCTAAACCCATGGCTGACTCAGAACAAAACTCTCCTCCACACGGGGTCAAATTAGATATATTCTTTTGGTCATTTTCTAGTCAAATTTAGACTGGGGGCGGGGCTAGAGACAACAGCAGTAGAGGAAGCAGACTGCCTAGAGCAGTGGGAATCTGGTGTCTGAGTCTCGATTTGCAGGGATTCGGGTTATATGATGTTCTCTGCATGACACCTCGACCTCCGTGTGAGCCCAACTCTGCATCAGTGTGGACTTGCTGGGGTCCTTTCATGGTGCTTTCCCTAGAGCACAGGTGACGCGCCTGTGCCTATTCTGCTGCCCTGCTTTGGAGAAGGGGCAGACAGATGTCAGGACCCCAGCTGGGGCAGTAGAGGAGGACAAAAGTGAATTTGGGCAGTGTGACAATGTGGCTGTGCAGGGCCCTAGGGTAATGGAAGTCTGCTCTATGCCGTGCATCTAAGAGGCTGTTCCCGGGGAATGGTGATGTGCCTCCAAGGATGAACTCAGAGCCAAGAGTAAAAGTGCGGGAGCAAGACCAGAAAAGTTCAAGTTCTGGCCACAGGGGCAAAGGGAGGGGTAGGACTGTATTGTCTTCAGGGTGGCATGTCCAGGGGCTATAGGGAGGAATTTTCAGAGTGGGAGGTATGAGATCCGAGCCCAACATGGAGCTATATGTTATTGCCTCCCAGGGAGTATGCTGCTATTTTCTCAGGAAATTCTTCTAAATCTTAGGGACCTATAAAGTTCCCAAGGACCTCTGCACTGCTTAGGGACAGGTGCAAAGGAGAGACTCTAGGTATGCATGTCCAGGGCTGGTGCTATCCTGAGTACATTCTGCCCAAACAAGCTCACCCTGATTAGAATGGGGGCCCAATAAGGGGGGCAATGGAGGCAGCAGCATGCCCTGAAGGTGGCTGCCCCCTTCACACCACACCTAGGATGCACCTGTGGCCCCCAAAGTTAGAGATGGCCATTCCTTGTAAGGACTGTCAGAGCAGGGGCAGATCTCCATTTCTGTAGAGCACATGGATGGCTATGAATCTACCTGTCTTACATGTCTGAGTGTTCAGAACTATCTAGGCATGCACCAGCATACTATACATGCTAATTAATTTTGAGGAGTAGCTTCTAATAAATAGGGGACAATTCTGTTTCCCTCTGGGAGAAGAAGGAAAAGCGGCATCACGGGTATTCAGCCTGCACCCCACCCTCCATGAGTCACTGAACCTACACCAAAGCTCCCCCACTCAGCCCTCCAGACCCCTTCTTTATCTCCCTCAGCCTGAGTGCTTCTTCCCCACCCTCTCTAATCTCCCGGTTACCAAAGTCTCCGCCTCTGTCCCTCCAGCGCCCAAGCCATGGTTCAGGCTGGGTACTCACCATCTGTGCCCTTAGGTACATCTGCGCTTGGCTCGCAGTCAGGCCTGGGGAAGACGTGTTGCCCAAGAGCACAGCCTGCTGGGTGATGCCCGAGGCTGCTGCGGAGTTGACGCTCTGAGCCCGGTTGAGGAGCTGGGCTGCTGCCGGGGAGGCTGCCAGATTGATCTGATGAGAGAGACATAGGAGACAGGAGGTTCTGTTGGGGAACGGTGTCCCCATCATCCACGTCTTTCTTTCCCCCCTCTGTTCCTTAATTTACTCAGCCTCCTTTGCGACCATCTCTGGTCACTGGGCCTTGGGGCTTCCCCAGTGTCTTGGTGCAGAGCTGCAGGGGGTCCAATGTTAAGGGAGCTGTGCTATTAACAGAGAGCCGTGACATTGGAAAGATGACGGGGCTATTAATATAAGGGTTAGAAGGAGGTATGCACTCTTTTTTGGTGGCAAGAACAACAGATTCCAGCCATGATTCAACATGGCTACAGATTCCCCTCAGCTGGGGCTGGGAACTCGCGAGCACTGGGGGCAAGGAGGAAGGAGCTGGTCCCAGAGCTGTGGACTCTGCCTGCCGCTCCCCCGTCCTACTCACCGAAGATGACTGGGCTGGGGCCTGTGCGGACACATTGCTGCCCGAAGTGCTCCCTTGTCTGTTGGCCACCAGGCTTGCCTAGAAAAGGACAAACTCCTCTCACTAGAGTCCCAGATCAACCCCAGTCATTCCTGGTCTCTCATCTTCCAAAGGAGGCACTGTAGGCCAGTGGCAGGGAGAGCAGCCTCTGGACTCAGCGCCCAGTCTGCCTCCTCCGTGTGACCTTGAGCAAGTACCCTGGTTTCCTCTTTGATAAGGTGGGGATAATGACAGCAGCTGTCCTGTAGGGTTGCTGAGAGGACTGGACGAGGCAGGCACTACTGGGCACTGACTGCTACCTCCCACTGCTGCCTTCAGCCTCCACCACCATCACCCCCGGCCCCCGGCCCCATTCTGAGTTTGCAGACACTGTCTGGAATGTCCAAACTGCCCTTCTCCCTTGGCGAGCTTCTTCTTATCCTTCAGGCATCAGCTTCAATGTTACTCCAGCAGACAGGCCTTCCCTGACCACCCAGTGCAAGGTCATCCTCTTTGTCCTTCAGTCAGAGCAATCTGTTCTCTTCCCTTATGCTTATCACAACTGAGGTACTGAAATATTTTGTCTCCTTGGCTATTTTGGTTCCTGTTTACTTGCTCTCTCTCCACTATAAGCTCCAAGAAGAGACAGTTCACAGTGTACCCAGTGTCTGGTATAAACTTTGCATGCAATAGGTACATAAAACATTTTGTTGAGTGAATGAATGAATGTATTCTTCTCAGCCAAGGAGGAGAGAGACTGGCAATGACAGACACGGTAAATGGGCGATGCCCTTTGCTTGTGGATGCCTCGTTGGAATCCCCGACCCCTTTCTAGACGTGCAGTGATGTGGTTAAGAAAGGGGCTCCCCGGTGCTTCTTCCCCGGGCTGGGCACGTGAGAATCCCACTGCTCCACTCTCGGCTGTGAGACCTGGGGCTCTGCTCCTCACCTGCCAACAGGGGGCAATGACAGGAGTACCCCTTTCACAGGGGTTCTGGGAGGATTCAGAGAGCGCAGTGCCTGCTTCCTCTCCCTTTCACTCTCACAACCACGACCACTGGCACCAGCGTTGGGTCGCCCCTCGCCTCACCTGCTGCACGGCCGCCAGGCTCTGGAGCTGGGCGCTGCTGAGGTGCTGCTGCTGGAGGGCTGCGGTCTGCAGCATGAGGTGCTGCTGCTGTGCGGCGTACATCTGCTGCAGGTACTGAGCCGCTGTGCTCGGCTGCCTGTGCAGGGCCTGCTGGATCACCTGGGGCGGGGGGAGCCAGAGCTCTCAGCGGCTGCACAAACGCCCTTTGGCAGCAATGCCCGGTCCACCCCGGTTCTCCCTAATGGCTCAGAGAAGGACACCAGGACCTGTGACCACCACTGTGACCAATCGCCACTGTCCAGGGGTAGGAGAAGAGCTGTGTGCAGAGCTATATCAAAGTCCGCCGTCTATCTCGCCTCTCCCTCCGGCTCCTCCCAGCATAGTCTGCCCTGTGTCAGCTGCCCCGGGGGACAATCAGCAGCACACCCCTGCTCTAACCAACTCTGGGGCAGTAGGGGAGCTTGGGGGACAGAAGTGTCCCATGCCAGGCTTATTAGGTTCTCCTCTTCCCCTACTTCTCTTCTTCCCACCCTGCCAGTTCCCTATCACTCTTCAGCCTCAGAGGAGGGTGAAGCTCAACAAGGCAAAGAGAAGAAGGGGTGGAAGGAAGAGCCAAGCTGGAAGGGAGCCACTCCGGCTCTAGCCATGGCCAGCCAGACTAACACTCAGGCAAAGGCCACACCCTCCCGTGAGGTCTGGGACTTCAAGGCAGACTTGGGGCTGCTCCCCAGGTTCTGCCCACAGCTTCCCAAAAGTCCCATCAGTCCTTACAAGAAGGTTGCCTTGGCCTTGCAGAGCAGGCCAATGCTAGAGGGAAGACACATTCCTCTTTTAATTTTTCCCCTCCCTCTCTCTTTCTATCACCCCTTCTTTTTTTTATTTTAGTGTATTATGGGGGTACAAGTGTTAAGGTTACATATATTCCCCATGCCCCCCCCCCCCCCGAGTAAGAGCTTCAAGCGTATCCATCCCCCAAACGTTGCACCTCTTACTCATTGTATCACCCCCTCTTTTTCACTACTGTCTCCCATTCCCTGGCCTTACTGCTTGTTCCCTCTTTCTTGATGAGATTGGCTGAGCAGCAGTCTCTAGGAAATGACAAAAGGTTGCTCTTTGATCCTCCCCTGCCCCCAAGAACAAAGAACAGCGAATGCCTTTCTCCAGCCCCATGATCCTCTGTCTTCTTCCCATGAGTACCAGAGACATTTCTCTTCCCTTCTTCTACTTGTCATTCTCTTGCCATCTCTTCCCAGGTGATGCCCTGCCTTGGCCAGGCTTCTGCCTACTTCCTGCCCTTAGCTCTGATGAATTCCTGACCACTGGTTATTTCCACCCATGGGCCCTATCCTGGCCAGCGAGCCTCTGGTCGGAATCTCCCCAGCTTAGTGTGGTTTCTAGGGCTGGTGACTCTAGGACAAAACAATCTCCGGGCTCAGATTTGGGGTTCTGTGAAAACAGCCTGACATCAAAGATCCTCTATGGGCTCTGCTCCCCTGAGACAACGCCCACCCCATCCCATTCCAACTCTTCTAAAGATTTCCCCCATATTCCATGCCCCTTAAGTGCACTCTCCTCTCCAAGATTCTCTTTTACACGAACTCCATTCTTTGTATCTCCTGATTCTCCCCAGAATTATTTGTTCTTATTTCCTTTACCTAGGCCTTTATTTTAGACTCCTGAAAGCGACCTCCCAGCAGTAGTTGAGATATGGTGACTCCTGGAGTCCAGAAAGAATGTCAACAAATGGACAAGGAGGAGCCCCTAATGGCTCTGCTGGGGCATGGAATGCAACCTTGGGTTATTCCACTTGCCAGAGCAGAAACCCCACATCCCTTTTGCCGAGAGTCGTGACGGGTGAGCACATCCTAATGTCACTGCTGGAAACTATAGCTAAAATACTCATGCATGAAGGGGCTGGGGGAGAGGGGCAAGGGTGGAACAGGAAACAGGGTTTTACTAAGTATGAGATGGAAATAACTGGGAGTGGGGAGAGTCCGGAGTATCTGATGGTATCTTCTTTAACTGGATTTTTCAGGCCCTCTCACTGTGCTGTGGCTTCTCTTCTATTCCCTTATCTGGGCCCAGAGCCCAAGCAGGACGAGGTCACCTTCCTAGTATATCCAAACTACAATAGCAAAGTTACTTAGAATAAACACTTCTTGGTCATGGTCACTTGTTTTCTACATGTATTATCCAGAAACCTCAAAAAGACATTGCAGTGATTAAAAACGTAGGTTTGGGGTGAGAGTTAGGTTCAACTTTTTGCTTTATCTGAATGACCTTGGACAAGTTATTACTTTCCCTGAGTCCCAGTTTTCTCAACTATGGAATTATACCTAGTAATAACTATTCTCACAGCTGGAGGAGAAGAAGACAGACACGCAAAATGCTTAGTACAGTGCTGGGCACATAGCAGATGGCAATACGTGGTCATTATCGCATTGTGGAATAGCGTGCAATCACCTGGAAGGCCTCATGGATGATACTGTGCAAACTGCTGCTTTAGGGAAGAAGGTAAAAAGCTGCAGAGACAAAGGATTGTTTGGGTTCTTTTATGGTCCTCTGTCTTAGAAAAAACTTAAGGATTTGTTCTTTGCAGGGCAATGGTCATTTAGAAAGTGGGTCTGGGTTGTGGCTAAGCAGCTCCCAGCCATGTTTTCCTGTTTGTTAATTTTACTTGTCTGCCCTTTCCACTTCCACACACTCTCCTTCCCAAAAAGCACTCTAGGGTCTGAACCATCGGGTAAGAAAGGAGTTTTTCTGATCTGATTAGTATTTTCCTTATCTCCAGACCTCCTTGACTGGACCCATCTTGCATCACTTCTCCTCCTCTAACTACGCTCAGATGTAAATCCACTAATCCACTCCTCTGTGCCCATGTTAGCGTTGTTACACATCCGGTTACAGACCATGCCAACACCTCCTCCTGGCTAGCCCCGAACATGATTAAGGAATACAATTCCTGGATCAATTAGAGTCTTACCTGCACGGTCTGCCGGTCGGGGATACCACTGTACACAGAAATTTGGGGACCCGTGGGGCGGCCACTTCCACCACTGCTGCCATTGTTGCAACTACTGCTGCTACTGGTCCCGCTGGTACTGCTGGTGACACTGGCACTGCTAGACGTATGTGGGACTGGTAGCTCATTCTCCATGGCCTGTGGGCTGGCAGGGTCAGGACACTCGGATGGCAGAAGAGCAGGCAGATGCTAGGAGGGAAGACGCAGAAGTGAAATGTTTAACAAATACTTACTAGAGAACACACATAGTTGACCCTTTGTATTCCTCGGTTCCACATCTGCGCATTCAACCAACCATGGATTGAGACTATCTGAAAAAAAAATTACATTTGTACTGAAGATGTACAGACTTTTTCTTATCATTATTCCCTAAACAACACAGTATACCAACTATTTCTACAGCATTACACTGTATTAGGCATTGTAAGTAATCTATAGATGATTTAAAGTATTTGGGAGAATGTGCTTAGGTTATATGCAAATACTATACCATTTTATATCAGAGACTTGAGCATCCATGAATTTTGGCATCTGCAGGGGTTCCTGGAACCAGTCCCCTGTGGATACCAAGTGACAACTGTACAGCATGTGCACAGCTTTCCAAACAGCCTGGGATGGGGCCTCTTGGGAGCTGAGGTCCTGAGTCACACCTGCCCTCAGAAGGACAGGGCCAGGCTTGATTCACTAGGTGAGATTTGAGATCAGTCCCCCTGATTCTAAAGTCTATGATCTATTCATTCTGCCTGAGGAGGTAAAACTAGTAAAGGAGGCAGATTTCCCATAACGTTCTCCCTAGCAGTGATCTTAGGGCTCGTCTCTCCCACTGCAACCCTTCATCTTTGAAGTGGGGAAACTGAACATCAGAGAACTTATTATTTGTTCATTTATACAGCCAGCTAGTGAAAGAAGTAGGACTAAAAACTACACAGATTAGAATGAGAGAAAGAGGCAAATAAGGAGGAAATAAAATAAAATGTTCATTTTGTTTTGTTTTGTTTTCAAAGCAAGAAAAGCTCGAGTATGTTTGAAATTTCTGTTTTCTCTATCAAGTACATACTTACCAAGTATGTACATACTTGCTCTCTGACTCTAATGCTGAGTGGGGTACTACACAGAGCAATTTGGTTAAAATCTCAGGTTTTAGAATCAGAAAGACTTGGCTTCATCCTGGCTCTGCCACTTTCTTGCTGGGAAGTCTTGGCAAGTCACACTTGTCTAACCTTCTGTTTCCTGATCTGTCAAACGTAATGGTATATGGATTGTTGTGAGCATGAAGTAAAATGATGACACAAAGTACTCGGCAGAGTGTCACGCACCGACTGAGCGCTCCATGAGCACTGGCTGCTGTTGTGGCCTGGTTCTCACCGTCCAGAGCCAGGAGATCAGGCCTCTCTCAAGATGGAACTGGCAGAGCCTCTTAGAACCTCCTCTCACCATCAGTAAGGAGTGCCAGAAATTCCGTCAGGGCCCATCCTGTGGTTCGAATACAGAACTGGAAAGTACATATTCCCCTGAGGCTTGTGCTTGGGAGTGGAGGAGAGCTGGGAAAGAGGGGAGGGTGCCTGGAGAGGCACACCAGACCGAGGCTCAGTTTCCTCTCCTAAAATCCTCATTTCAATGTATAAGCTTTTCCTTCCTACATGTAAAAATAATATTTGTCACCCCATCATAGATATTCAATCTTCTGCTTGCAGATTATACCAATTTAATAAATGGAGAAAATATGATTTTTCACATTAATAAAAGTACAAAATACCAAATAGTCATTAATGTCCTGATGTTGGCTCCCCAGGCCCGCTCAGTTGGGGTTACCATTTCTCAGGCTGCCTTCTTCAGATGGGGTGAATTTCACTGTGGGCTGAAAAAAGTGTGGGTAAATGCTAAAAGACAGGAATGTTGGGAGTCAGGAAACCCAAGCCACTCCAGGTGGCAGGCAGCAAGCTGCTTATGGCTTCCAACGCAGTGTAGCAGTCTTCGAACTGCACTCATGACCTGGCTCTTTAGGCAGTGATTTTTTTCCTAATGTTTGTATGTTTGCTTTTACTGCCAGAGGACAAGGCCCTTGTCCATGAATTCCGTTTTCCCTGAACTGCACTAATTTCTGGGCATCATTGTGGCTACTCATTTGTTAAGGATATTTATGTTAAAGATGATGCAGGAATCAATGAAACAGCGAAGTCAACAAGTACTTCCTGTGCTCTGCACTGTACAAATCTACCTTATTTTATGTTCTAGGGAGGATAGGCTAGGCTGGGTAGAAAATGGTAGAAGGCATAATTCCTGATCTTGTAGAAACTGAAAAACTGGTTATAGAGAGAGGCTCAATTGAAATGTTAAGGATCACCGAGCAACAAATTAGGAAATGATAGTTCCGTTCAAACATGATACCCCATAGAATCCCAAGGTCTTGCCTTAGTTCAGTGCCTCACCTCCCTTCCCCAAAGTGTTGACCAGCATTGGGCTTTGGTTCTTGCTTTTTATCTCACTCTAGGAAATCTCAACTGAAGTACTTATAAACATAAAAAATAGAGTGGAGAAACAGGGCAGCAGCCACAGCAAATAAAGAGAATAGCATAAACCCCATCCTGGATGGTCAGGCCACAGCTCTTTCTGTTTTTATTTTTTTTGCAGCTGCCACTAGGGCAGATATAGTGGACAGTATATACTGAAACCTTGTAGAGAAATAAGACAAAATTCTAAAGACATCATGTCATTTCTTTATAGAAAAACTGCACAGGCAAGGACAGCCACTGCTTCTCATGTAGGAGAGAGAGACTTGCTGCAGCAAGCTGGGGACATAGGCACAATGCACTTCCAGCACTCCTGCCCACCTGGCTCTTTCCTCTGCAGGCAAGCACGTCTTTTCCTTCTCTCCTCACTCTCTCATTCTAGGCTTCACCTCTCCCCATTTGTCTTTTCTGTCCAGTAGTTTTTGCTTCCTCCCGCCCCGGCCCCTGGTTTTCTGACTCTTGCTCCTCCTGTCCCTTGTCCCTACCCTCTCTCACACCTGTGCTCACACTCACTGCCCTGCACCACTGATCACTGGCACAGGCCTCGGTGTGCTCACACTTGCCTCATCCGACTTTCCCCTCACTCTCACCCTCTCTCACCCTCCTGCCCTCTTGTGATTGATCGCTCTGTTTGCTCTCATGAGCTCTCTCTCCCAACCGTGACCTCCCTGCTCTCTCCCCACGCTCTCTCCTGGCCCTGCTTGGCCTCTCTCTGGCATCTGGCTCCTTCTGGCTTTCCCTGTACCTGCTCCCTGGAGGCACAGGCTCCAGTTCCCTCTCCTCTCACTTGAGCCCTCCCTCTCCCTGAGCAGCTCTCTCCCCAGAGCCTGATTAGCACATCTCTCTCTCTCTCCACCCTGTCTGCACTCTCTGTTCTAGCTGATGCTTTTATAGCCACAGCTGTCTTTCAAGTGTGCTCTCTCTCTGGCTGTCTCTCAATCACTCATGCTAAACACAGAGGAGGGGAGGACAGACTCTGACTAGAGGATTAGGGGATTAACCATTTTTAAGTGTACAATTCAGTATCATTAACTACACTCACAATGTGCAACCCATCACCACTATTTCCAGAACTTTCTCATCACCTGAAATAGGAACTCTGCAACCACTAAGCAAGAACTCCCCATTCCCCCTTGTTCCCTTGCCTAGCCCCTGGTAACCTCTAATCGACTTTCTGTCTCTATGAATTTGCCTATTCTAGATATCTCATATAAGTGGAATCATATAATATTTGTTCTTTTGTGTCTGGATTATTTTATTTAGCATAATGTTTCCAAGGTTCATCCATGTTGTAGCATTATCAGAATTTCATTCCTTTTTATGGCTGAATAATATTCCATTCATTTTGTTTATTCATTCATCTATTCATGGACACTGGGGTGCTTCTATCATTTGGCTATCATGAATGATATTACAGTGAACATGGCATATATCTAAGTCCTTGCTTTCAATTCTTTTGGGTATATACCTAGCAGTGAAATTGCTGGATCATATAGTAATTCTGTGTTTGGGAATGTGAATATCCAGTTGTCTCTGTACCACTTGTTGAATCACCCTGGTTCATGGGCTCACAGTCCCCCTAAGCTGCTCAGTGGGTATATGAACTCTCCAGGATCTGACCCTGCTTGCCTTCCTGGTCTCATTTTTTTTACCGTTTTTCCACACTTCACTCTCACTGGGCTTAGCATTACTCCAAACGACCTGAAGCTTTGGATACCTCGCTCCTTCCTGCCTCTGTGGCTTACTCATGCCATTCCCCTCCCCTGAAATGCCTTCCTTCCATTTTCACTTAACCAATTCCTTAGATCTTTAGAACAACTTGAGTTTCTCCTGTGAAACGTGTACTGAATGCAACCTCCTCTAACTCTTCTTGCTTCCTTCAAATTAGGTTCCAGTTTCTTCCTTTAAGCCATCCAGTTGGATGGCTGCTCCCACAACATTTTGTACTTACCTCTGTCTTAGCACGTACAATGTAATCTTATAAGAAGGTGATTTGTTTGAGGGTCTATCTTCCCCACTGGACTCTGAACTCCAGGAGAACAGGGATCATGTCATATATTCCCATATATACATGGTGCTTCATTCCATAAATGTTTATTGAATAGAACTGCTTAAAATACACCACATTCCATTCTACTCTTCATCTGAAAGCTTAGTTTCCACTTCATCTGTGAAATTCCTCCCAACTGGTCTAAAACATAAACCACCCATGATTTAATATTAGTATCTTCCATCAATGGTGTCTATATTACTAATAATGTTATATATTGAGCACCTACTTGTCAAGCACTATAGTAGATGCTTTATTATACTATGACCTCCCTTATTGGGTAGGTATTATTATCCCAATTTTGTCAATGGGAAACTTACCTAAGTAATTTATCTAAGGTCATCACAGAACTGGGATTCAAAACCAGGTCTGAATCCAATGCCAGAACACTCTGCAACTGCACCCGTAATCTCATGTTAAGCCATTGTTTCAATGACATTGGGTAAGGTCCATGTCAGAGCACACTAGATTTTCAGAGTTGAAAGGAACTGATACCACTGAATTTAATCCCCTAATTATTACTCAATCTTCATTAAATATTTCAAACTTATAAAATAATCTATGTAATATATACATAAATGATAATATGCATGGGTACCGATCAACCAGTTTAAAAAATCAAATATTACTGTAACTTCACTCATTTTTCCCATGCAAAAACCGAGGCACAGTTTTTGGAGAAGTGAGTGACTTATTCAGGATGACATGGCTCCTTTGACTCTCCCCCAGTACCAAGGAAGTCTCCCCCCGAAAACCTACTGGCCTCATGGTAGCAGAGATTTACTGATGAGAGGGATGGAGTTTGCCCTGAGCAGAGATCAGAAACCAAGGTCTTGCCATATGTCACTGTCTCATTGGTCTCCTAATAGAGAAGGGGACTTGAGTTAGAAAGAAACAGAACTGATCAGGAAGTGTGGACACATAGAGTAGCTTTCAAACTTTTTCTTCTACAGTTCCCCTCTTTGAACCAAAACTTTTAATTCATATGTTCCCAATCCCACTGTCTTTTTGCTCACAGCGCTGTGCTGTCTGGAAGCACAGGAGGCATGCTTGAGTCCCAGCGAGGGCCACCGATGCATCTGTGGCCTCTCCTTACGTCCTGCCCTCTGGTGCCCCACATTAGAAAATCTAAACCTTTATTTATTTATTTATTTTTTGAGACAGAGTCTCGCTTTGTTGCCCAGGCTAGAGTGAGTGCTGTGGTGTCAGCCTAGCTCACAGCAACCTCAAACTCCTGGGCTAAAGCGATCCTGCTGCCTCAGCCTCCCGAGGAGCTGGGACTACAGGCATGTGCCACCATGCCCAGCTAATTTTTTCTATATATATTAGTTGGCCAATTAATTTGTTTCTATTTATAGTAGAGATGGGGTCTCGCTCTTGCTCAGGCTGGTTTCGAACTCCTGACCTCGAGCAATCCTCCCGCCTCGGCCTCCCAGAGTGCTAGGATTACAGGCGTGAGCCACCGCGCCTGGCCGAAAATCTAAACCATTAAACTTCCACTTTATCTAGGCTTTAAGCATTTTACCCAGCCCTATTCAATTTCCTTTTAATTTTTCCTCTTATTCTTCTCTTCTCTTCCTTCTAACTAGTTCTTCCTTTCTTTCCCAAGGCCACCCATTCCTGTGGACGCCCACTATGAACCACAGCCAAATCTCATTAGTGGCTGACCTCCAGAACTGGAAGTCTGGTTCCAGCTCATTGTGTGGTTTTGTGTGAGCCCAGGCTCTGAAGGGCTGTGATTCCTATTTCAGTCAGTTCTCCTCTCCCAACCGCAAGGGACCACACTGAGTGACGTGCTGACTGTAACTGGCCAGGCGGGCGATCGTATTACAGGTCTCTGCTGCCCACAGGGCCTGCAAACAGCAGCTGGAGAAATGCTGATTCTTCTGCCCTCCCAGGAGCCGCCAAGTCTAGGAAACACTAGGCCTTTGTCCCCAGCGTCAGGGAAATCCATTTGCTGTGGATTATAGCTGTGACAGAGGTTCCAGGAAAGCGGCGGGGAAAGATACCGAAAAGAGCTTTCGAAATCTAGCCCAAAGCCCTGGGGTAAGGCGGGGTGAGGCTTTTCCTAATGGAATCAGAGCCTGACGGGAAATGAGAAGTCTAGTCAGCCCCACGATGGCTGCTGGTATTATCATGCCTGTCGCCGCTGTGTACGGAGAGTCTGGCAAAGCAGGGTGAAGATGCTCTTTTGCCATGGGCATGGCTCTGCCTCTGCTCTGTGGATGCCTCTCTGTTGGAGACACAAGGCAGTAACAGCACAAGATCCAGGCATCTAGACTTAGGGGATCCAGAGGAGACTTCCTTACTCCTCCAAGTTGCTGCAGCAACACAGCGTCCTGATTTGCACCAGTCTAATTATGCCCCTGGCAGCAGTCGGAAGCTGCTGATATGCTGGGTGCAGTCCAGATGGATTCAGCTCAAATCTCCTCAAAAAGCTCCCCGCCCCCCAATTCCCTGTGTGTTGTCACCGTTAGTGTCTCTGGAAACTGAAGATAATAAATGAAGGCCAATAAAAATAGAAGTGAAGGATGAGAACTTAAAGCTGATCATATAGTCCCAGCAATCCAAATAGAATGATTTCATTGTGAAACAAAACACCATACATATAAGTGAATAAACTTTTTCTGCAACCTTACTGTTTCTTCCTAATTTATAAAAGAGAGACTATATCAAGTATTTATATTACAAGCTGGTGTGGGTTGGCTGAAGAATATGAGGAGGAAAAAGAAGGATTTGCTCCGTTTTGGAAGGGACATATAGTTAAAGCCACGTTGTGCAAGTGCTGAGTGTCTGGGGAGCGAGACACGAGGATGAGTCTGTCTAGACTTGGGCAGCTTTGGTCTTATTGCTAGAGCAATGAGGGGAATATACATTCTGTATCTTCTATAAGTCCCTCATTTAACATGAGTGGTGCCCTTATAAAAGAACACCATGTGAAGAGATGGACACACCCAGGGAGAAGATACATGCAAGACACATACAATCTCCACCACGTGAAGATGGAGGCAGAGATTGGAGTTGTGCTGCCATAGGTTAAGGAACACCTGGGACCACCAGAAGCTAGGATGAGGCAAAGAAGGATTTCAGAGGGAGCACAGCCCTGCTGACACCTTGATTCATACTTCTAGTCTCCAGAACTGAGGGACAATACATGTCTGTTTTTTTAGCCACCCAGTTTGTGGTACCTTGTTATGGCAGCCCTAGGAAACTAATACACTGCCCAATACTAAACCTGAGTAGCCTAAAAAGGGCAAATGAAACTAATGGTAAAAAACGATGCAAAGACATAAAAACAACCTTGTTAACATAGAGCTTGGCATGCTCCAAGGCAGGGGTTCTCAAAATGTGTTCCCTTGGCAACTCTCCAAAAATGCAAATTTTCAGGCCGCATGTCAGACCTACTGAATCAGAAATTCTGGGAATGGGGCCCAGCAACCTGTGTTTTCACAAGCCTCCTGGCAGATTCTGATGCCCAGGAAGTTGAAAGCCATTACTCAGAGAGGCCTCATTATCAACTCTATTATGAAATTAAAAAGTGGTAGTCACATTTATGAGATGACATGGTCATAATGAAGTTCTTGAAAGTGGGGGCTAGAAGCAGGAGGAGTGGGATGGGGGAGGGTTACCAAACATACTTTTTCCCTGCTGAGAATCCCAAAATACCTCCATGTGGAAAGGGGAGAATGTTGGCAGCACTCACTTTAGAGATCTTCCTGTTTCTCTCCAGCCTCACTGCCTACCATGTGCCCACACACAGCAGATTCCAGAATTAGTCACACTCTGTGTCTCATGCCTTTGCCCAGACTGTTCTCTCTGCCTGGGCCACTCCCTGTGCACCTCTCTCCCCCATCTCCCTGGCCAGAACTCGTCCTTCTCTGCCATGTAGCCATAACATCTGCTCGTCCTGCAGGCTTCCCTTCTGTACCTCAGCCTGGATTTAGTGCCTTCTTCTCAACTTTGATAACATAGCAAGTCAGCTGATTTTCATCACTAGGCAGTGATTCTATTACTTTTAGATCCCTAATGTCTAAGATGGTACCTGGCTAGCAACAGTGTTTTTTAAATGAGGAATCAAGCTTGAAGCTGTATTGAGAGACCTTCACCTCCTGATGAGGAGTCCTGGGTTGTGATACTGAAGCACCCCATGAAAGTACAATGTTATCTGAGAAGGTAACCTTGAAACTATTAATAGCCATTAATGTCTTTACTCAAATTTGTTGGTCCAATAAATAGGGCCTAGGACACATAAATTTTGATTTGGGAATGGAGCGAGAGTGGGAAATAAAAAAAGATAAGTGGTGTCGAAGTGATAGGTATGGGGACTCTGGTAGCCGTAAAAGGCAGATGCAGAAGATCCTGGTCAGAAAGTCCGGGTTTAGACCCAGCAATACCATTTCCCAGCGAGGAGTGCTGCATCAGCACCACACGGAGGTGGTATCTTACCTCCTACCTCACAGAGCTTTTGACAAAATAGATACAGAAAGCATTTTGGAAACAAAATCCAATGAATGCAAAGTATCATGAGAGAGAGTTCATAAAGAGGGAAGGATGTTCTACTCCACGAACATCACTAGGGCATAGTCTACACATGTGAATGTAACCCTGGCCAAGGTATTTAACCTCTCTGTGCCTCATTCTCCTCTTCTGTAAAATGGACAGATTCACAGTACAGACTTCATTGGTTTCTTTTAAATAACAGGTGAAATACTGCACTTAAAACACCTAGCATAGCTCAGCCACAGATTGGAAAGAGAGTACATTAGGATAGGATAGCATATGACTTTTTCCCCCCAGAATATTATAAAAGATACTCTAACTTCCTTCCATAACTCAAAGTCAGAAAAATCTTTCTTGTGTTTAGTGACAGAGTAAATTCCTTATGCCATAATCTCAATCAGTTTGTCCTTGTAAACAAGGATAAACTTAGCAATGCTATGCATTTTGTGGATTTTCACATAGAAGTCTCAGTAGCCAAGACCACAGAAAAGACCACTATAAAAATCTCTCCATCTTGAATCTCTCCACAAAACACAAAAAGCACATGCACACATACAAAGCAACACACACAGCACATACACACAAAGCATACACACAATGCATACACACAGCACATACACACAGCACATACACACAAAGCATACACACAAAGCAATATACACAGCACACACATATACACAAGCATATACACAGTACATACACTGTGCATACACAGCACACACTCAAAGCTACCATTTCTAGTGCTTGCCATTTTCTGCCACCCCTGCTCAGCCTTGTACTGGTCTGATGCTGGGTTAAACCATGCTAGGCTGGTCTTTCTGCCACTGCTATGTCCTGACAAGCATAACTAAGCCAAGACAGGGGTCATGGGAAACAGCTGATTATCAGGCTTTCTGAAAAAAGTTCAGGGGCCTAGAAACTTATCTAGTTTCTTTTTTCTTTTCTTTTCTTTCTTTTCTTTTTTCTTTTCTTTTCTCTCTCCTTCCCTCCTTCCTTCCTTCCTTCCTTCCTTCCTTCCTTCCTTCCTTCCTTCCTTCCTTCCTTCCTTCCTTCCTTCCTTCCTTCCTTCCTCCCTCCCTTCCCTTCCCCTTCCCCTTCCTTCTTCCCTTCCCCTTCCTTCCTTCCTTCCTTCCTTCCTTCCTTCCTTCCTTCCTTCCTTCCTTCCTTCCTTCCTTTCCTTTCCTTTCCTTTCCTCTTCTCTTCTCTTCTCTTCTCTTCTCTTCTCTTTTCTTTTCTTCACCAGCCTTCTTTTCTCTTCTTCTTGTTCTACCCCTTCAAACAGGGCTGTATCTCAGGCCCACCAGTGGTCCTGTGGGTATCACTTAACTCTTTGTAGCACTTGAGGTCAAAGAGTTTGCTGACTCCCATGAACACTAGCATCAAGAGTGCCTTGGAGAAGCAAGGACTGTGCTGGGTGCCCTGATTTCCTGTGACCACCTGAACATGCTCCCCCAGGGCTTCTTCTAAGAGTATAGCCTTCCTCCCTCAGAGTTTCCCTTTACAGCCCTATGAGGAGATTAAGGGAATGGGGGTTTAAATACTTTGCTATATTCTAGAGAGACAGACTGCCAGGGTTGGATGGGGTCTGCTGTCATGAGACTTGCATTTGGTATATAAATCATCTTTTATCCAGTGATAAAAGGAGGCCAGTGTTCTCAGGCCTGGTGCTGGTAAATGACAATAATTCTTGCCATTTATTGCTTGCTCAGGGATGGGAGGTTTATATGCATGATTTCATTTATTCCTCTTACAACCGTATCATACAGGGATTATTTCCTCATTTTTCACATGAGAAAACTGAGCTTCATAGAGGCCCTATAACTCATCAGAGGCCACAGAGCTAGGAAATGGCAGGTGTAGAATACAAAACCAGGGTTGTACGTCCATGCACAAGAGGCAGAACTACTTGTGCTGACTCCAGTATAGGCTTCTCTGGGCCAGTCAGTGCTTATGAATTTAACTTGGCTCCTATAGTCTGCTGTATGAAAGACTATTTTGGCTGGGCATGGTAGCTCACGCCTATAATCCTAGCACTCTGGGAAGCTGAGGGGAGAGGACTACTTGAGCTTAGGAGTTCATGACCAGCCTGAGCAGGGGAGGGTGAATTAAAAAAAAAAAAAAAAAAGAGCAGCCTGAGCAAGAGCAAGACCCAATCTCTGCTAAAAAAAAAAAAGAAAAAGAAAAAGAAAAAATTAGCCAAGTGTGGTGGCACACACCTGTAGTCCTAGCTACTCCAGAGGCTGAGGCTGGAGGATCACTTGAGCCCAGGAATTTGAGGTTGCAGTTAGCTACAATGATGCCACTGCACTCTACCTGGGGCTGACAGAGTGAGACACTGTCTCAAAAAAAAAGGACTATCTTACATGAGTCATCTCAAGCAGTAGGGTTGGTCCAAGGCAAACTTGTCAAGTATAACTCTCCTAGGCTCTGCCTGGTATCTCAGAAATCTATCACACTTGGAGTAATAATTAGGGTATGTTTAACATTTCTAGGCTTTTCCTGTTCATAAGTATTTTCATATGTATTATCTACATATAAGACTGGTTCTTTAGCAGTGTTTACAAAATCATTTGCAATCATTTAATTGAAAAGTAATACAGAGCAAAAACAACTGCTCCCCAATGATTTAGAGAGAGGGGATAGAGGAAGCTGACCTTTCTGAATGCCCAATATGTGCTGGGCACGGTCTCAGGGAACCAGCATGATTTATGAGAAAGAGGAAGAGCTATGTAGTCAGAGAAAGCTGTTTTGATTCATGCCTCTGCCCCAGCTGGGAGATCTTGGACATGTTACTTAATGTCCCTGGGTCTTACTTTCCTTATCTGTAAAACAGTGGTAATCATATTGCTTATTAAGAATTACTGGGAAAAGTAAATAAGAAAATGCAAAACAAAACACTTAAGCACCACATGCAGCAAAGAATAGGCACTCAGCAATGATCAACCTCCCTTTGCCTGCTTAACCTTTCTAACATTGCTTTAGAGCAGTAACTACAGACGAGGTGACAGGTTCTAGGAGATAAAGTACTTTTCCAAGATCATAATACCATTAAGTGGCATAAACCAGAACACTCTGAATCTAGAGCTCATGTACTTTGAATGTGGAAAAGGGAAAACTCTCAAAACATTTGGGCTTTGAATCCTTTGTAAGTATTGAACATGCTCTTGGTCCTAGCTTGGACGTAAGTTTTCTACCAGACTCTGAAAAGCCCCATTCTCAAATTCTAGGAATTTTCTTCTTAGGAAAAGAATAAAGAGAAAGAAAGAAAACCTCACCTACAAGTGAAATTGTAAGAAGTGATAATCAGGATAGGCATAAGCCACTGGGTGTGTGTCTGTGACAGGGGGCGTTCACATATGTACAATGATGTACATATGTGTCTTGGGAAGAAAGGGGGAAGTGAGAGACTGGCGGTTAGCAACTGCTGTTACTGGATAAATCCCCCCACAACTCCAAGCTCTGTGCAGTGACAGTGCTTTAGGAAACCAAAGTGAACATTTAACGTACATTCTTATTGGGTCTAGTCTTCATGCAATGATTGACTGATTAGTTCTTAAGGTGTTTGGATAATATTGAGCCTACATTACATTGTGAACAGACATATAACTTGAACTTTTAGCTTCCTTTCTCCATTCCCTTCTTCCATCCTGAAGGCCTCGCTGCTTGGCCCAGCCCACCACTTAGAGGGCCCAGCCCGTCCTATGAGGTTTCCTCTTGCGTTGCTTCTGCCCTAGCAACTTGTCCTGGCAGCTGTTTCATAGCTCTGGAATCACAAAGCTATTCCAGAGTCCCAGACCCAGCTCTGGGGCCTCCCGCCCTCATTTATCCCAAATAATAGTCTTTAGTTCCTATTAATGTTCCTTTCTAGCAGAAACATACTACATGTCTGTGGTCAGCCTATGATCTCCTGTGACCACCAGCCTTTTGCTTCTTATCTTATTTGGAATGTTCTATTCCATTTCACACTCTTAAGTTTGCTTTTCCTCTCTTAGCATACCCATTGGCTTTTAGTATCTTGTATTTCCAACCCATTCTCTACTATTTATAGGGGAAAACTGTCTAAATGGGTAGGTCTCCCTCAACCCTCCACACTCTTCCAGCCAAGTATAACTCTAAACTCTATCCTACTTCTTTCCTCATATTTATAAAACTTGGGTAGCTAATTTTGACAACTAAAGAAGGCAGAATTAGGACTAAGGGTGGAAATTATAAGGAGATAGACTTCAACTCAGTAGAAAAAAGTACTTCCTAACGACTGGAGCTGCTAAACAGTGGAATGGCGCTGGTTCCTAAGAACAGAGCTCCTGCTGGTGGAGGTGTTGAGGCAGACACCGGGCAACCACGTGGCAGGTGTGATGCATGCGGCATTGCCTCTAGGGCCACTTTGCACATGGGTAGTACACAATTCCATGAAAACCTTGTACTGGACACCAGAAATCCACCTGAAATTCTAAGCTTTTTCTTATATTTACTGTGTTTCCCCAAAAATAAGACAGGGTCTTATATTTATTTTTCCTCAAGAAGACACCCTAGGGCTTATTTTCAGGGGATGTGTTATATTTTTAAGTACGGTACAACAATCTACATTTATTCAAATATAGTTAAGTTGTCTTCTTCTGAAACATCATCATAACTCTCCACACCCCGAATTCCATCCTGAATTTCTTGCGACTCTATTTCCTTTAGAACCATTGGCCCTAATCTCTCATGTCGAGCAATAGAGCTCTCATGGGGCAGATGAGAAGGGCTGCTCGTCTTCTTTACCTCTCTGCGACGAAATGCATGGGTTGTGCAGATATGCTGCGTAGCCATGCCCATCACTAGGTATTATTTTTGGGGTAGGGCTTATATTGCACAAATGCTTAGAAATCCTACTAGGGCTTATTTTATGGGTAGGTCTTATTTTTGGGGAAACACGGTATCTCTTCAATCTGTGAACATTTTAGATGCTAATCTTGTTTTTCAAGCTGCAGGGCAGATCCTAACTGGTTTTAATTCTAGTTATTAATGAAAAAAGTGAATCCTGTTAGTATGAACTTCCTGAAGCTCATCATCTACTTAAGGTGGAGAAAACCACTGTTTTTATTTCATGCATGGGGCAGCCACAAAGTGGCCAAGTAGAAAAGCTCACCTTTTTTTTGGATTCCCATAACACCTGTCAGCCACCCAACCACTCACTGACCACTACTATCCACCCTGCCCATATTTATTGAACAATTACTCTGTGCTCAGTGCTGAATGGAGTAAAAAAATGACTCAGATATTGACTCTGTTCTTAGGAAGTTAACAGTTTAAGAGGGGAAATAAGAAAAGTACATATATAAATATAATAGGAGGCAGCAAATTTTTCTGTAAAGGGCCAGATAGCATATAGGTTAGGTTTTGGAGACTACACATGGTCTCTGTTGCATATTCTTCTTTTATTCCTCTCCCCTTCCGCCACCAAAAAAACATTTAAAAATGTAAATATGATTCTTAGCTTGAGGGCTTTACAGAAATGGGTGACAGGCTGGATTTGGCCTCCAGGCCCCAGTTTGCCCACCCCTGAAATGTAATAAGGGAAGGGGTAACTTTCACTTGAACCAGCAAAAGTTTCATTTCGGGTAGGTCTTTAAAGATGGGTTTGATTTGGGACATTCTAGGTGGAAGGAGACCACTCCCATTATACATTATTCCCTGTTTTCTATTCTTAGAGCAGAGACTTTAAAAGGGTGGTCAATGGCCGGGCGTGGTGGCTCATGCCTGTAATCCTAGCACTCTGAGAGTCGGGCAGATTGTTCGAGGTCAGGAGTTCAAAACCAGCCTGAGCAAGAGCAAGAACCCATCTCTACTATAAATAGAAAGAAACTAATTGGCCAACTAATATATATAGAGAAAAAATTAGCCGGGCATGGTGGCGCATGCCTGTAGTCCCAGCTACTCGGGAGGCTGAGGCAGGAGGATCACTTGAGCCCAGGAGATTGAGGTTGCTGTGAGCTAGGCTGACGCCACGGCACTCACTCTAGCCTGGGCAACAAAGTGAGACTCTGTCTCAAAAAAAATAAATAAATAAAAGGGTGGTCAATATATCACCGTTGGGCTTATTAGACATGCAAATTTTCAGGCCCACAGTAGTTCTTAGACTTTAGCATGCTGAGCCCCACCCCACCTCAGATATCTGATGCTACAGGACCACACTTTGAAAACAACTATTTTGATGAACACTAGGGAAGCAGAGGTGGAAGATAGATAGAAGAAGATCTGTACTTGAGGGCCTGAAGATCTGCAGAGTACCAAGTTTGTTCCATGTAGTACATATACTCAGAAAGGAGCTTCGAGCCACTGTGAATTAGAGATGGCTTTTTTCCTCCAGGGCAGGAGCTCTGAGTCTCGTGAGGCTTCCCCACTGGAGACAGCAAGTCACTGTGGGGGGCTGTATGGTTAGGAGGATCTTCTCTTCTGAGTCTTGGTTATTGGCAGGTCTTGCTCCTGACATATTTGCATATTTTTACCACTCCTACAAAATGGTCCCCTCTGCATCATGCCTGGGACTATCTCCTTTGATCAGGCAAAAATAGCAGTGCTTCTATTTTAGCATTTAAGTTAGATGGCTTCTAAAAATTCAGATGTAGAGCTCAGGGAGGCTGAGCTGTGGAGGGGGGAAGAAGGGAAAGACAAGCCAGAGAGAGTACACGGAGGAATTTCAGAGGAAGCTATGGGCAACCAGACACACAAGGAGTCATTAATCTGGCAGACAATGAATGGCAAAAGGCAATTAGCTTGCCTGAGGTTGTAGCAAGCCAATGAAGTATGCAGATGGCAACTGAGGGTCTAGTGTAAGGGCAGGGTCACTGCTACAGAACTCAAAACGAGGGCAAGAAAAGGGAGGTTAGAGGTGGGAAGCCACCTGGGGCTAGCATGGAGGGAAAGGAAAGTGCTCGGGTTTTCATGGATATTCATTACCCAGTTGAAGTGTCCAGGTGTGGCTGTGTACTTGCCAGGGTTCTACATGCCACTATCCTAGGACACAATCTGGAAGATGAACTAGATGCTTGGGTTGGGTGCACACACGTGTGCATACACACATACATGCACACACACAGATGCTGTCTTCATAGTGCTGCCTTTTCATCACCTGCTTGGTCTAAGCAGGCAGAATGGTAGGCTGGGGATTGCCTGGCTGAGTAAGACTAGGACTGCATGCCTACACATGGGCAGAGTTATAACAGACACAGTTCTAAACTTCAGTCTATGGGGCTTCTTTCCACAATTTAAAGCATGCTTGTTTTTTCTCTCACACGCCTCATTTACATATGCGTTCTCACATTCTGTTCCTTGCAGGCGCTCACAGCCATGCTAACGGTTCTTATCTGCCTATACACATTGTCCAGATACATTCATTTATACAACCTCACTCACAGTCATTCCCATACATTAAATACTGCCTCCTGCTTGTAAAAATCACTTCAAATGTCAAAGTTGCTTCTATAGCTTCTGTTTCTGCTGTCTGCAGGGCCCTCCTAGCTTTGTCATTCTTATAAAAAAGGAAAATGTACCCATACTGGCTTGACTGAGTAAAGAGCCCAACCCAAAACAGATTGTCCTACCGTGGGATGCAGGTTTGTGGCTGTGGTGTCCCCGCCTTCAAGACCATCCCATTTATCTCTCTTTGTTCCACTCCCTCTCTCTTCCTGCACAACACTGCAATCACACACATACTCTGTGTTGGGGAAAAAAAAAGGACAGCCTAATTTCCTGATGATTATGTTGTTACCTAGCAACAGCCAATCAGGGGCTGGGCTTTTTGCCTGCAGTATTTCATGCAAATAGTTTGGAGAAATTGCAGGGTAACCCAGGCTGCTTAGTCTGTCTTCTCAGGGGACACATTACAGAATAAAACCAACCCGAACGGGGACTACTGAAGCCAGGCACATGCTTCAGATAGCAGGCCATCTGATCTCTCTCCTTGCTGCCTCTGTCCTGTACGCCCTTACAAAAGCACTCGGTTCCACAGACAGACACTTAGGGAGGCCAAAAACTTGCTCATGGGTAAAGCAGCCATCCTTTGCTCTGGATCTTTGTACTGATGACTCGTGTCCACAGCCACCTCTGATACCCTGAAAATCCTACTTCCCAGGAAGGCCAAGAATGTGGCATAGTTGCCTGTGGAGGAGGAAGGAAAGCTCCTCCTCAGCCCTCATGTTCAGAAAGGAGCCAAAGCCTGGCACTTCTAACCTGATTTATGAACCTCATCTATGCCCATGTTGGCCTAGCTCACAGGGGAAACATGTTATGTGCAACTGCATTCTTCCTGGCGCTAACTGGCAAATCCTCATTTAAATTGGCTGAATAAGAGAAGCCACATCACTTATAAGACCTCTTAAAGAGAGTTTTTTTCTTCCAATAAGCTCTGAGCATTTGATATAAAGTTGTCAGGAACACACACACTAACTTTCTGTAAGGCTCAGGGACCATTTCAGTGAGATGACTAGTACCATATAAAGTAGACTCAGAAGACAGTCTCCAAGCCTATCTCCTGGGGCTGGGGGGCAGGGGCAGGCTTCAGATACTAGGGATTGGATTCAGTAGTTTTGTTATTGCTGTTGTTGACTCAATGCTCAGTAATCCAGGGACAGTGAAGGCAAGAATAAACTATGACCTCAGCCGCTGGATAGCTCTTAAGTGTTCTCTTAATACCAACTCCAACCAGCAGTTTTACAAAGGTGCATTGTTGGTTACATGGGGACAGTGAATAGCTGTATCAGCCCAAGCCACCATCAGGAAGGGAAAACCAATTTGAAATTCCCATCTCAATGATTTGTAGTTTTTACATATCTGCAAGACTAGAGGTGATTATACTCCAATCATTACAGGAAGGTGGTGCCAGCTCTCAACCTCTGACATTCACAGCCTCACCATCCATAGAGCTGTATTACGGAACCAAAGAAAAGAACTGTCAATCTGCCTTTGTTCGGAAAGGCAGAGTTAAGGAATCCCACTCATCTGTGGTAGAGGGGAATGGGGGGTTTGGATAACTCTATTCCTATCTTGGTCCTATAGTAAATTTCAGAAAATTCTTTGATTCAGGCACTTTTATTTATCCTCATAACTTTGGAATACATTGTAGAAATCCTGTTTTGCAGAATTGGAAACTGATAGGTAACTTGCTCAAAGTTATATGGTTACAAAATGGGAAAGCTGGGATTAAAAAGCAGGTCCTTTGACTCTACAGCATATACTGTGATGTCCAAATAATCCCAAACATCTCCCAGTCTTTATAGTAATAAAAAAAAAAAAAAGGAAAGGAAATGGCAACAGAAAGCTACTTTTCAAAGTTAAAAAAAAAGCAACTTTTTGTATTTATCATAGGGACTCAAAGGTCTTTCATCTGAAGTTAAATGTTAAACATTTAGTGACTCTCACCTCCATCTGTACATTAGGACCACCAGGTAAGCATGTCAAAAGTACTGATGCCTGTCCCCGCCCTCCTGACCAATTAATTAATTAAAGATTTCTTAGAAGGTGGTGCAGAAAGGCAATGTATTTTAAAAAAGCTTCTCAGGAATAGCACAACCACTTGGGAAAATGGCCTGGCAATTTCTTATAAAACTAAACATTCACCTGCCCTATAACCCAGAAATTCCATCCCTAGGAGTTTACTCAAGCAAAATGAAAACATATGTCCATAAAAAGTCTTGTACAAATATGTTCATAGTAACTTTATTCAGAGTAGCCCCCCAACCTGTAATATAACCATACAATGAATATTACTCATCAATAAAATGAATAAACTATTGATATGTGCAACATGGATGAATTTAAAAAATACTATGCCAAATGAAGGAAGGCTTATACAAAAGCAGTTCCTTTTATATGGCATTCTAAGAATAGGAAAAGTTAACTTATGGTGGAAAAAAATTAGAGCAGTGGTTGCCTTTGAAAGTGGGGTATAGAGGTAGGAAGTGGCTAGGAAGAGGGCAGAGGGAATTTCTGGGGTGATGTTAATAAAAGTTTGTACTACATCAGTGTATGCATCTGTCAAAACTTGCAGAACGGAGTTCTTCAAATTTGTGCATCTCATTGCATATAAATTTTACCTTAAAAGAAAAAAATATAAATATTGAACTCTAGTTTATAATATGCAGGCTGAAGTGTTTAGGGGTGAAGTATAATGATACCTACAACTTACTTTGAAATGCATTACAAAAAGATGGACTGATGAATGGAGGGATTGACAGTTGGATAGATATGTGCAAAGGCAAGTAAGATAAACTGCTAATTATGGATTCTAGATAGGATACATATAATGTTCACTGTTTAATTCCTTCAACTTTTTTTTGTATGTTTAAACATATTCATAAGAAAATTTGAGGAAAAATTCCTAGGTGATTCCAATGAGCACATGTTGGGATAAAAGGCAAATTTTAATTATCTTAGTTGAAAAGTGTGAGATGAATAATACTGTGCCCCCAAATGTCCAGAGATAATTGCAATTGCACCCCTCTCAAAAGAAAAATATCTGAAACCCTGGAATAAATGTCCAGCTTGAAACAAGAGTTCCCAGAGTTAGGCTAAACATTATAGAGACACTGTGACCTACTTCACACTGGACTTACATATGACATAGACATATCATTTGATAGATGGCTTAATGGGACAAAATGTTTGAAATCAGGACAGTTCTGGAAAATATGGGCAATATAGCAACCATACTATGCTTTTGAATTAGAAAACTTTAAGCCAGCCTCATCAGATGTGAGAGTAAGGTACTTATTCTCCACTCAGCATATGCTTAAGGGTTCCTACTTCACCCCTGCTCCTCCTCAGGGCTTGCATCTCTAGTCTTCTCGGACTCTGGTATTGTCTCTAGCCCCGTTTTCCCAAGGCAGACCACAAATCCACAGGGCTAATGTGGGATCAGGTATATGGAGAGGCAGAAGCTGGTGTGTGGTGCCTCGAAGGATCTGAACGGACAGTTTATTTTAATGGGGTGGGGGAGGGGGAGGGGAGGGGTAAAGGGGAATAATGCAGTCAAGTGCAATCTGGGGCCCTATTCCCTGAGCTGCCCCATTTATTCTGCATAATTGCTTCATTTCCACTGCCAGAGCATCTCAAAATGAATTTCATTGCTGGTGCCTTGGATATCATATTGATTACCAGTTTCATCGATCCCTATCTTGCTAATTAGCATATAAATTAGCCATTTGGGGGAGGCATTAGGCAAAATTGAATTTTCTCCTTAATCTTCTTTCAGAAGGTAAATGAAAATGGATGTGGCCTGTTAAGGCCCATGGCCTTCCTCCGACACAATCTAAGTGCTGTTCACAGCCAAGGAACCCTCTTGCTGAGGGAGGGAGAAGGCTCACAGAGGAAGCCTTCCTGCCCCATAACTGATGTAGCTGCAGTCAGAACCTCTTACAAGTTATCAAGAAAATTTGAGACAGAGGATTTGCAAGCTCAGATGTGTTTCCTTGGAAGAGACACTCTGAGCTGACAGCCAGCACTGTCCCCCTCCCACATAGACACAAGATATAGCAGTATCTTATGATAATCCTGGGATATAGCAATCCCTATGGTGTTCACTTCCAAGCTGGAACAGACAATATCATTCTGCCCTTTGGTTAAGATGAGGAATCTGGAATCAGAGGATCTGTGGGAAAGCCTGCTCTGCCTCTGACTAGCTGTGTAATCTTAAGCACATTCACCTCTCTAAGCCTTAGTTTCCTCATCTGGAATATGGGAATAATCACTTCCTTCATTAGGTAGCTATGAGGATTACAAGAGGGTGAATATACTTGGAGCAGTTAGCACAGGGGCTGGAATACAGTAGAGCTCACTGAATGTTAGCTTCCAGCTGCACCACCACCAGGCACCCAGAGGCCAAATGAAAATCTTAGGAAACTGAATGCCAGGGTTCTCCAGAAGGAGCTGCTCAGCTTTGAAGTAAATACTACTCCAAACTCCCAGGTGCTTAGTCCCTGGAACAGGTTACAAGTCAGCAGTCAAGCCACCTTAGGCAAGCAATTGAGGGCCACATCTTGAGCCCTTGGGAGTATGTTGAAAATGCAGAATCTCAGAGCCCACCCCAGACCTGCAGAATCTGAATCTACCTTGTAACAAGATCCCCTGGGTGATGCATGGGCACATGAAAGCTTAAGAAGCACGTTTTGAGCCATCCTCTTAATTAAAATCTTGCTCTGGTAGAAAAAGGAAGGGACTTTGGAGATTACTTAGCCAAAAACCAACCAAGGCTCAGAAAGGCTAGGTAACTTGCTTACAGTCTGTCCATGGCAGAGCCCAGATGAGGCTTCTGTCTCCTGACTCTGAGACTGATCCAGATTCAGCCGTGGCTCTCCTGGGGCTGTCCCTCCAGCAGCTCAGCAGCTCTGCTCCCTTTCTTTGGGGTGGTCACAGTGGTGTTGGTTTTGACCCTGTGTCGGGATACATCCACCACTGAAAGGACGAGATTCTGTTCCCTTTGGAATATTGTTGGGGGTTTTGAGGCCTGGTTACTTGGCTGACCTCAGTAGAGGATACTGATGTGACGGAGGAAAACACTCCTGATGACCTCTGCAAACACCTGCCCTTTGAACTCAGAATGCTTCAAATAAGGAGATACAAGAAACTGCTGACAGTGATGTACCCAGAGAGGGCAACTCAGTGGCTGAGAGGCAGGTGGGAGGAAGGCATGCTTTTTCACTTTATACCCCTTTGTATCTTTTAGATTTTTGTTCCTTGTGCATGTAAAACATATTCAAAAATTAATTAGTCCATAATAATAAGAATGCCTCAAACAGATTACAGCTAAAACCAAGACCCCATCTGGCCCTGCCATTAGATCATCTAGCTCTGCTTATGACAGCACTGCTTTTTTTTGCTTCTCTCTTTTCCTGAAACCCGAGACTCAGAAGCACTGTGGAAAGGTTCTGTGGCTGGGGTGCAGATATAGACTCATCTTGCCTTGGTACTATGAGCTTCCTCATTAGGATGTGAAGAGCTCTGCAAAATTTTAAATGATACTAAGTAAGTACAATTCTGATTTAAATCCCACCTCCGCCCTGCTAAATCACAGCAAGAGGAAAGACAGGACTTTCCTCTAATGGGATTTTACTAGATTTGGAATAACCAGTAAAAATGGAAGGGCACTAAGCTTGTTACAAACATAATATGCATAATATAATCCCATTTTGTTAAGTACATGTCACTTAATGTATAGCTTAGCTAGGAGGATATATACCAAAATGTTAATGATGGCTGCATCATCTGACAGGATTACAGCTGATTTTTATTTTCTCATTTGTCCTTTTCTTTATTTTCCAAATTGTCTATATTTTAAAAAATATCTGGGCTTGCTTAAACACCACAATATTTTTAGCACAAAACATAAGTGAAAGATGAAAATCCTCGGGAAAGGATGCTCACTCTCTATCTGAACAACCTGTCATTCAGAAGCTGGTGGTGGCCAGGCACGGTGGCTCACGCCTATAATCCTGGCACTCTGGGAGGCTGAGGGGGGAGGATTACTTGAGCTCAGGAGGATTACTTGCCAGCCTGAGCAAGAGTGAGATCCCCATCTCTACTAAAAATAGAAAAATTAGCTGGGTGTAGTGGAATGTGATTGTAGTCCCAGCCACTAGGGAGGCTGAGGCAGGAGGATTGCTTGAGCCTAGGAGTTGGAAGTTGCAGTGAGCTATGACGACACCACTGCCTCTACCCAGGGCAACGGAGACTCTGTCTTAAAAAAAAAAAAAAAAAGAAACAAAAGCTGGTGGTATAGGTCTGCTCTCATTGGCCCATGGTGTCCAGACAATTGCTGCACCAGGGGTTGGTGGCTCTTGGTTTCCTAAATCCATATTTCAATGGATCCAGGGACTATTTGGTATTTTTCAGAGCTAGAAAGCACACACAGATGGGAGGCACCAGACTCCTAGGATCACCTCCCAACAGAGAGCACAGCTGGCTAAAGTCAGCTCTGACCCAGATATTGACCATGCAGTATTCCTGGGGCAAGTCCATTTTACCTCGACAGCCTCACTGAGAATGGCTTGGGGGGGGAGGTAGGTGAAAAGAACACAGTTTCTGCTTTCAAGTATTTTTACAATACTGTAAAGACAATGAAAAAAAATACAAGGCAAGATGTAAAACATTCTACAACAGATGTATGAGGTGAACAGTGGAACAAGGCAGTGTGTGGCTCTGGGGTATTCAGGCCTGGATAGGATCCACTTCTGGCCTGTACTACCAGAGTGACTAGGACAAGGCGCTATTTCCTTGTCTATAAAGTGGAAATAACAATCCTTGAAGGAACACTACAAGGAATAAAGGAGATACGTGTAAAACTTATAGAACAGTACGCTCCAAAAAAGATGTTGTAATTATTACTTTAGGCACTGAACTCACAAGGGCCATGCTATAGTCACATTATCATTGTTACTGTCCCGACTTAGAAAAAGTTCCAAGGAGCCATACAATGATAGATGAATGGATACCAAAAAGCTCACAGTCATTGGCTGCAAGTTTTCCTGGCAGATGCCATATGAACAGGCCAATCTTTTCATCTGCTGTAATAGACTTAAGCACACTTGACTTTGGAGATATGCAAAGAGCCCATTTAGCCACTGGACAACTTTTCTTGTTTTCCAGGCCTTCGCATAACCCAATAGGTGGTTTATGTCTAAAGACTATGACTCAACCCACTCTTTTGAAATTTCTATAGCAAGACCCTTCCATCAGCCATTGAATTTGGCAAGGAAGCTGGAGGAACAGGGGCCAGAAGGGAATACAGAAACAGAAGTCACAGTCCCTGACCCCAAGAAACTTTAGGTGGGAATGTTTAGGATATATGGCAGGGGAGGAAGCTTTAAAATATTTCTAAAATAATACTGAATGAATGTAAATATTTGATAATTCACAATTATCTCTAATTTCCACAATAACTACATTTCTGAAAATTGATGCATCAACATTTTTATTTATAAAGCATGGGGGACTCTTAAAAATCAGTTAAGAAAAAATATACACCTTAGCAGAAAAATAGGCAAAAGATATGAGCAAGCAGTTATTATCTATAAAAAATTATAAATTATAAACCTATAAAAGGATGTTTAATCTTACTCATATCTAAAGAGATACAAGTCAAAATGTCAAAATAATGACTATAAGATTGGCAAAGATTTAGAAATTTGATAATGGAATCCTCTGAAACAGTTAAAAAGACTAATAAGAATTATACATGTTGGCTGGGCGAGGTGGCTCACGCCTGTAATCCTAGCACTCTGGGAGGCCGAGGCGGGTGGATCACTCCACGTCAGGAGTTCAAGACCAGCCTGAGCAAGAGCGAGACCTCATCACTACTAAAAATAGAAACATTAATTGGCCAACTAAAAATATATAGAAAAAATTAGCCAGGCATGGTGGCACATGCCTATAGTCCCAGCTACTCTGGAGGCTGAGGCAGAAGGATTGCTTGAGCCCAGGAATTTGAGGTTGCTGTGAGCTAGGCTGATGCCACGGCACTCTAGCCAGGGTGACAGAGGGAGACTCTGTCTCAGAAAAGAAAAAAAAGAATTATACATGTTGATATGGAAAGAGCTCTACGATATATTATTAACTGAAAAGATATAGATTAGAATAATGTACTTCAGCTGACTGCCCTTGGCGTTAGTAAAAAGGAGATATATCAATGTATCATCATATGATTCTTTACTACATTTAAAAAATAATAAATAAATAAAAGCATTAAAGCAATTGCCTGAAAATTAAAAGACTTCAGTCTAAATATAAACGCTTTTGTAATATAAAAGTTACATCCATTTTATTTGGGTGGTAGGAGGGGGGGTGGTGAATGTAAATTTTTTTCTCTTTTTGCAAGCATGAAACAAAGTTTATCGAGGAAGGACAGACAGGATAGGTTTACAGGACAGCAAGAGCAAGATATAGTTCACAGGGTAAGAGAAAGATACGTTTGCCACAGAAAGACAAATGGACTCTGCTGTCATAACAAAAGGGCCATGGTGAATGTAAATTTTAGAGTGGTTTTGCTAAACTACATTATTTCCTTAGTATAGTGAGGGAATGGGAATTGAAAGAATGAGGGGAGGGTTATAAGAAAACTGGTATTGAATCTCAAAGGCCTCAAAGCTAGTTCTGGATTTAAAGTACAACACAGAACCATTACAGATTTGTTCATAAAAATAAATGATTGATATGATCACATTTTTGAGGAAGACTGTTCCAAGGGCTGTGTGCAGGACAGAGAAAACCTGCAGAAACATAAGAAGAACACAAGCAGAGGCTATAACAGCAATGTGAGCACAAAGTCACTGAAGTCTAGGCCCACCTGCAGGATGTGGAATGTGTATCTGTTTGAATGAAACGTAAGTCATGTCAAGGCTCTCTGTGCATCTGGTAGCTACTCGCACAGTCTATCTTCTCTCTAATCTTTTGCATTCTGACTGCCACCACCTTTGTCTAGGCCCTCACTATAATGTGGCTGAGTAAATGCAAAAGCCTTCTCATAGTCCCTCTTTCTCGTGTCATTTCTCTTCTAACTCATCATTTCTAGTTCCATGAGTTTAATCTTTCTGTCTGATTTTACAGTCCACTCCCTTAGAGACCTTAATAGCTTACCTTTAAGAAAAGTTCGTGCAATTTAGTATGATAGTCACTCCCCTCCAATTGGCTCATCTAGCCAATATCCCTATTCATTCATTCAATAAAGTACTGAGCATCAACCATGTGCCAAACACTGTTCTGGACAGCAGGGACACAGCAGTGAACAAAGTGAAAAAAGTCCCTTCCTTGCGGTGTTTATATTCTAGTTGGGAGAGACAGAAAATAAATACCAGGTGTGTTAAATGCTTTGGAGAAAAGTAAAGCAGGGCCAAGGGGATGGGATGCTGGGCTGGTAAAGGAAGTAGCTATTACATATAGTAACTGAATGACTCTCCAGTAAGGGACATGTGAGCAGAAACCTGAAAGAAAGGATGCAGTGAGCCATGTAGCTGTCTGGGGGAAGAGTATGCCTGGCAAAGGGAACAGCTGCAAAGGCCCTGGGGTAGGAGCACGTTCATGTGTGTAAAAACAGTAAAGACCCCAGTGTGGCAGAGCTGGGGTCAGAGGGGTTGAGTGGGGATAGTGCAGACTGCATCATGTGGGGCAGTGGTTCTCAGCTGAGGGAAATATGGCACTGTCTGGAGATATTTTTGGTTGTTACAACCAGGGGTGGGGTGCCACTGTAACCAGTAGGTGGAGGCTTGGAATGCTGCTAGACATCCTACAATGCACAGGGCAACCCCACATAACAAAGAATTATCTGGCCTCAAATGTCAACAGTGTCAGGGTTGAGGAAACCCTGCGGTAGGGCCCAGCGGGCCATTTCAGGAGTTTTGGCTGTCCTCCCCGTGAGACAGAAAGCCGTTAGAGGGTTGGGAATAAAGGGCTGTCATCATCTCACTTCCATTTTTAAAGTATCACTCTGGCTGCACATAGAGAACAGACTGTAGAGGGGAAGGGCTGAGGCAGAGACATATTAGGAGGCTTTTCCAATGATCTAGGATAGAAATATGGTGGTTTGAATTGGTGCTGTGATTAAGGTAGCAAGAAGTGGTCTGATTCTAGATGTATTTTGAAGGTTGAGTGGATAGGATTTGCTGATTTCATTGAAATGAACTATAATCACTTAGCCTTCTTATTCTGTTACGTATATGACAAGTTCATTCCTGCCCATGCCTTTCTTATTTAGGCAAAGTCTATTCACTCTGGGTTTCAAGGCTTTCATCTTCCTTAACCAAAGAAACCCTCTCTTCTCCAAAGCACCTGTAGCTTTTCTAGTCTCTGCCTCCCAATTGGTTTTATTTTATTTTTAAATAATTAATGAATGCAGTCCCCCACTACTACAAATCATGCAGTCCAGTGTCCCACACAGGGGAAATCGCGGGGTGCGGCACATCCAGAGTGCAATGGATAAGCCTCACCCTGGGAAAACCACCCTCGTGATCATGGCATGCCCCTGCCGGGTAAGTATTATGTCTCCCAACTTAAACCTCAATGTTCCTTTCAAATATGTGATGAGATGCCATACTTTATGGTGAAAACTAACTGGGTGCCTGCTACCACCACTTTGTTAATATTGTAATGGAAATCCTATCCACCACAGTAGAAGAAAAAAAGAATTCAAACATATAAAATACAGGGAAGGAAGACACAAAATTTCACTATTTGCAGATTACATAATTGTATATGGAGAAAATCTGATTGAATCTACAAAATAAGAGTTTTACAAATTTCATGTAGAAACCAAATATATTTCTAAACACTAGCAATAAAGAGTTAAAATTAAACTTTAAAAGCTACATTGTTTATAATAGCAATGAAAGAATAAAGTACCTAGGAATATAACTAACAGAAGACGTACAAGATACTTTTAGAGAAAATTATAGAAATTTAGTCAAAGACATTTTAAAAGACCTACATAAATGGAGAGATATACAATGTTTATGATTTGGAAAACTCTATATTATAAAGATATTATTTCTTCCCAAATCTATCTGTAGATTAAGTGTAATTCCAATACAAATTACCCCAAAAATCTTTTAAAGAAACTTAACAAGCTGATTCTAAAATTTATATGGAAATGCAAAAGACCAAGAATAGGCAAATCACTCATGAAGAGAACAATGTGAGGAGAATTGCCCTATCAGATATCAAGGTCAACTAATTAAGAAAGTTTGTTATTAGTGCTGCAATAGACCCTGTTTTTTTTTTTTGAGACACAAGTCTCGCTCTGTTTTCAGGGCTAGAGTGCCATGATGTCAGCCTAGCTCACAGCAACCTCAAACTCCTGGGCTCAAGCAATCCTCCTGCCTCAGCCTCCCAGGTAGCTGAGATTACAAGCATAACCACACACGGCCAACAGATCCTGTTCTTGACCTTCAATTGTTAACATGTCTTCCCAACTCTGGCATTAAATGATGTCACATTAGAAGCCTCCACCTGGTCATGGTGAGAGTATTTATACCTGGAAATCAGCAAATACTACAAATCAGGGATTTTTTGTGTATAGGATAGAAGTGGGATGAGTTAGTTGCTAAACATTTATCACCAATGCAACCAAATAGAGATTCTCAAGATAGACCCATATACTCATGAACTTTTATTACATGACAGATGGGTTTGTCAGATTTAGGAAAGGAATGGACATTTCATTAAATAACATGGGAAAACCAGGCATCCATACAGAAAAATGAAATTGATCTCTCACCTCACAGAAAACCCCAAACTTAAAGTGGATTAAATATTTAAGTGGACTAGACAAAAATATAAAACTTTTAGAAGAAAATGTAGGAGAAAATTATAATCACTTCAGAGTAGGAAAGGATATTTTAAACAATAAAAGACTGATAAATTTGACTACATTAAAATTAAAAATTTCTGTTCATCAAAAGGCATCATAACAAGCTTTATACTGAGAAAAAATATTTGTAGCATGCATAATTAAAAAGATTTGCATCAAAATTTTTTAAATGCCTATAAATCAATAAGTGAAAGATACACAGAAAAATGGGCATTGCATTTGAATTGGTTTTTTTCTTTTGGGAAATACTACATGGCCAATAAACATTTTAAAAATTCACTTTATTAGTAATCAGGAAAATACAAACTAAATTCACAATGGGATAAAATGTCATACTCATGAAATTGGCAACAATTTTAGAGACTGACAATATCAAATACTGGGAAGGATATGGAACAATGGACCTTCATACAGAGTGGGCAGGAGTGTAAATTGATACAGTCACTAGAAAACAGCTTGGTATTTCACAGCAAGGTTGAACACACCCATACAGTATGATGTAGCAATTCTATTCTTATCTATGCACCTATCCCAGAAATACTCATGCACATGTTCATGGTGGTGTTCATGATGTTCATGGTGGTACTGTTTATTTAAAAGCAAAAAACTGAAAATGACCCAAATGTCCATCAAAAGCAGAAAGCAAAAATAAATTGTGGTATATTAATTCAATGGAATGCTATATAACAATGAAAATGAATTAAATACAATCTCATGCATCAACACAATTCAAATCTCAAAAAGATAATGTTGAGCAAAAGAAGCAAGACTCAGAATGAATACAGTATGATTCCATTTATAGAGAGTTCAAAACCAGTTAAAACAAAAAAGGGGCCAGGCGTGGTGGCTCACACCTGTAATCCTAGCATTCTGGGAGGCCGAGTCGGGAGGATTGCTCAAGGTCAGGAGTTCGAGACCAGCCTGAGCAAGAGCAAGACCCCCATCTCTACTAAAAATAGAAAGAAATTAATTGGCCAACTAAAAATATATAGAAAAAATTAGCCGGGCATGATAGTGCATGCCTGTAGTCCCAGCTACTCGGGAGGCTGAGGCAGGAGCATCACCTGAGCCCAGAGTTTGAGGTTGCTGTGAGCTAGGCTGACGCCATGGCAGTCTAGCCGGGGCAACAGAGTGAGATTCTGTCTCAAAAAATAAATAAATAAAAGGTATATTGTAAAAATAACAGTATATTGTTTAGGGAATCATTCATATGTGATAAAACTATAAAAGAAAAGCAAGGAGATCCTTATTACAACAATTAGAGTGGTACTTCCGGGCAGAGGAAGAAGGTAGATGCAACCAGAAAGGGGCACACAGGTGCCTTCTAAAGTTCTACTTCCTAACTTGGGTTATGGGTAAATGTTGTTCATTTTATTCTTCAAATACTACATATACATTATACATTCTTCTGAGTAATTACACATGTCATGGTAACAACTGAAAAGACATATCGTGTCTACCCTAAGCAAAGGTATGATTGATGCAAATACTGACTCAGATTCTACGTCCACTCTGCTAAAATTACTTTCACTGATGTCAAAGACTTCAATGTCACTAAAGCTAATAAACATTTTTGATTCTCATTTTCCTTGACCTGTCAGCAGCATTCAACATGGTTGACCACTCTTCATTCTTCTCCCTGAAACGGTATCTTACTTACCTTGGCTTTCATGAAACCATATTCTCCTGGCCATTCTTTCTCAGTCTCCTTCAAAGGCTTGTCTCCCACCACTCACCCATTCGATATTGCTATTTCCTAAGGTTCCTTGGAACCTCATTTTTTTCATATTCCATTCTCTCTCACTAGACATTCACATCCGTGCCCATGGCTTCGATTACAATCCATGTAAAAACAGATTTAGATCTCCAGCTCAGACCTCTCCTCTGAGCTCCAGGTGGATGTATCCCATTATCTTGTCAATATCTCTACTTGGCTATTTCAAAGCAACTAAATTTTAACCTGTTAAAAACAAAACTCATGATTTCCCTCCAAAGTGGTTCTGGCATTCTTTCTCAGTGAATGACACTACCAGTCATCCTTGGCAATTTTACTTGATAAAAACAAATAGCCTTTTGTTTTTCCTTCCTTGGAATGAAGAACTCACTTTTTTTTCTTCCTAGGAAAGGGTTGAAAATGATGAAAGTTATTTTGGTGATGACTTCAAATTGGAATAAAAAACATCTAGTAATTTAGGTTTCCTACATAGAGGGAACTCAATAAAGTTAGTTCCTTTCCCTCTCATTAAGAGTTTTTCCAAAACACAACAGTAATACTACATAATTAAAGTATTTTCCTCTCTCTTTCTTTTAACCCCTTTGTACACATTTTCTTGTCTCTTCCTTCTACTTTGTTTTTACACACAATAGGTTCTTAAATAGTTTCTGATTTTTCGTCATTTCCTGTTTCTACTTTTTTCCTTATTTCCCTCAGCCTCTCTCTCCATGACTGAATTAGAAGATGGTATTTCAATCAGAAAATATTCACTGAGTACCTACTACGTGCACTCTGGGATAGAGTGGTGACCAAGATAAGGTTCTTGCTCTGGGGTGTGTGTGTGTGTGTGTGTGTGTGTGTGTGTGTGTGTGTGTGTGTGTGTGTGAGGTTTTTTGAGACAAGAGTCTCACTCTGTTGCCCAGGCTAGAGTGAGTGCTGTGGCGTTAGCCTAGCTCACAGCAACCTCAAACTCCTGGGCTCAAGCAATCCTTCTGCCTCAGCCTCCTGAGTAGCTGGGACCACAGGCATGCACCACCATGCCCAGCTAATTTTTTCTATATATATTTAGTTGGCCAATTAATTTCTTTCTATTTTTCTAGTATAGACAGGGTCTTGCTCTTGCTCAGGCTGGTTTTGAACTCCTGACCCTGTGCAATCCCCCCCACCTGGCCACACAGAGTGCTAGGATTACAGGTGTGAGCCACTGCGCCGGGCCTCCTGGTGTGTTTTATACTTGGAGTGAGGAGCAAACAATTAAAAAGTCAGATAGTAATATGAGCTAATTTGGGAATTAAAACTGAAGGATTTGGTAGAGAATAACTGGGTGACTATTTTAGATTGAGTGGTCAGGAATGGCCTTTCTGAGGCAGTAATATTAAAACTGAGACAAGGAGATAGTCATTGCATCCCTTTGTATTAGGGACTAGTGTTTTATATCAGTTAGGGAAATTCTCTGCCACTATCTCTTCAAATATGCTCTATCCGGAAACTTTTTTTCCTTACCTTCTGGGACTTTCATTAAGGCATATTGCTAGGTATTCTCACTCTAACTTCCATGTCTCTTACCCTAGCTTGTAAATGATCTATCACTTTACCTTCTCTGCTGCATTCTGGACAATTTCTTCAGACCCATCTTCCAGTTCTGTCCTCCACTGTGCATGATCTACTGACAAATATGTTCACTGAGTCCTTCATTTTTGTCGTTGCATTTTTCAGTTTTTGAAGTTCTATTTCAATTCTCTCATAACATTTTTCATGGATTCCTTTCTTGCAGGTATTTTCAAGCTTATTAAAAATCTCTTCAGGGGCCGGGCGCGGTGGCTCACGCCTGTAATCCTAGCACTCTGGGAGGCCGAGGTGGGCGGATTGCTCAAGGTCAGGAGTTCAAAACCAGCCTGAGCGAGACCCCATCTCTACTATAAAAATAGAAAGAAATTAATTGGCCAACTAATATATATATAAAAAAAAATTAGCCAGGCATGGTGGCGCATGCCTGTAGTCCCAGGTACTCGGGAGGCTGAGGCAGCAGGATTGCTCGAGCTCAGGAGTTTGAGGTTGCTGTGAGCTAGGCTGACGCCACGGCACTCACTCTAGCCTGGGCAACAAAGCGAGACTCTGTCTCAAAAAAAAAAAAAAAAAATCTCTTCATACATGGTCAGCATAGTTACAAAGCTGAACTGCTCCAAGAATGGTTACTTCTAGTTCACTCTGACTCTGAAGGTATAGCTCTTTAGGGTCCCAAATTAAAGAGGGAAGGAGTTTATCAGATTTCTTACTTTGGGTAGGCTCTTAGCTTACATTTATGTTTTCCTCTCCCCATGAGAGTACCAAAAACTCAGTTTGACTACACAGATGGTTCTTCCAGACTAGCAAATGCCTTCAGATAAAAAGAGGGTTTGAGTGCTAAGTTTACCTCTCTGGGTTCTTGCTTTACTCTAGAGTTTGTCCCACACCTATCTTACTATTTCTCTCAGCCTTTTCTCTCAGTGGTCCTAATTACTTCGGTCATGATTACCAGAAGCGAAAGTCCCTAGATTAATTGTGATGGAAACCCAATGGATGATTTTTAAGCTGGGGAGGGAGGTAATCAACTAGTTTATTTTTGTCCCAGCCTTTCAGACTCTGTTTATAGGCAAAAAGAATAAAATATTAAAATCATTAACCAAAAAGAAAATAGTTTGAATTGTATGGATTCATTATTTATACTAGTTTGCTTCACATTTTCATGAAACTTCATGCAAACTTTCAAGTGAAAGTTTGTCCTCTCTCCTGAACAGACAGTAAGCTCTTGAAGACTAGATATCCTTTCTGTTTTTAATAAGTTTTTAGTAAGTCTCTCACTCTTTTTCTAGGACCTAGGATGAAAAGATAAAATGCCAGTCTTCTTGCCTTCCTTATCACTATACTGGGGCTTGAGGGCCCCAGGGGAGAGAACTAGATTCTCAGGAACTCATCTCTTCCCCCATCTTCCACCTACTTGTAGTAGACCATTAGTTGAATACTGAGAATAATGAAAACTATTTTACATTAAGTTTGAGGATTTAATCAGAGTGTAAGAATTTACAAATAGATAAATATAGAGTTTGATGCTGTTCAATGATATCTAGCTTAGAAATCAGACTTTCTCATACATTCACTGCTGACAGATGCATGAATTGGGGGAAATTTAAAAAATATACATCAAGAGCCATAGTAGTTTATATAACTTTTGTCTCAGTAATTATACATTTGTCTTAAAAAATAATCATGGGGGTTTACAAAGATCTTAGATACCTGGATGTCCATCACAAGAGGGAAAATTAAAGATTTAAAATCCCAGTGGTAGGGGATGAGTAGTTGTACCTTCATATAATAGAATATTATTTAATGACAAAAAAGGTTCACAATAAGGTGATAAAAGTATTTTATGAAAGATGGTGTTAGGCAAGATCATTTTTTTTTTTTTTTGGTAAAAAATATATATGCTTATAAACTTAAAAAACTGGAAGGAAACAAAAACAAAATGTTAATAACATTACTCTGAAGTGCTGGGATAACAGGTTTTTTCTTGGCTTTGCTTTCTTTTTCCCTTAATTTTCTATAATGAAAAAATATACTTTTATAACAAAACGACATTGATTATTAAAAAATAAACCAGAGTTCCTTTACATCTAATCAGCTACCTCTCAGACTAGCCCTTCCCAGGTCCAATCTCTGTGTATCACTGATTAGCAGAGAAGTCTACATTCTCCTAATTCCATCATCTGTCCTAATTGGTCCATGCACACCTTTTTGACCACCCAAAATAAACAGTAACATTCATCTGTCAGTGGGTAGGAGACTCATAATATGTATTTGTTGAACTGAACTGATTGCTAAGAGCCAGAAATGTACCCACATAATGGTAACAGAAGGTCACATATTTAAAATGTGATTGTTTTCTGCCAAATAATCACCATTTTAAACTATCCTTGTGGTGTTACATTATCTCTCACACCCAAACTAAATAAAAATATTTTGAAAGAATACCCAAAGGGAACACTGTTATTATAATGACTTCATATATTTTCTCTGGAAGCTCTGTTTGTTGAATATTTAGTAGTTTTGTGTAGTGCTGGTCAATAAGGCTTAATTGCCTCTGCTGCTGAATTGTCTGTCGAATGGAGAGAATCAAACCTGCCCCCACTCGTTTATAGAAAAAATGAATGCCTGGAATGAGCTGGAATTTCCAGGAAAAAATACCAGTTCAATTTGTACTAATCCTTATGGGATTACTGCACTGATGTCATTTTTAATATGCTTCACTCTTCCCCTCTGGTGCCCGATCCGTCATCTCCTTCCTCAGCTGGCTTTGCTGCTTCTCCTTAGAGAGCAGATTGTCTTTGTGAATGACTCTTTCAGGGAGCATGTGCAGAAGGCCAGAGGCACACTCCATGGGAACGTAAGAGACAGAGCTAAAGAATGGGCTAAGAACAGCAGCTGAATGGAACAGGTCATGCTGCTTCTCAAAGCTGAAAAGGCCAATCCTGTAAAAGAGTTGATGGGAGCACCTAATCGGGTTTGACCCCACAGGTCGTGTGTGTGTGTGTGTGTGTGTGTGTGTGTGTGTGTGTGTGTGCGCGCGCGCGGAGAGGGCTAGAAATGTAGCTTTGCACATGAGAAGGGTAGTGATATTGCAGGGCTGCTATCCAGACACACTTACTCACTCATCTGCTTGATTCAATTTTATTTGTACAAAGGGTTTGTTGAGGTAATGGGCAAACTAAGCCTTTAGGGATCAAGGGCTATGCAAATAAAACCTTAATGGGAGATTAAAGCAGCTGATGTCAGTGCTATTTGCAGGAATGGAACTGGCAATAGGGAGAATGAATCATTCTTACTAATATTTAAGCACTGATTTTAAAATGTCTTCTTTACAAAAATAGCAGTCACTATAATAACACAGGCCTGGTAATACCTAGTAACAGATAACAAAAGCACCTTCCTACAAAGAGAACAAATATCATATTACAGTCACAGTTGAATAGCAAGCATGATAAATCAAGGCCCCAACTACTGGGGTCCTCGTTTTGTTTACTACCTGATGAAGAACCAAGTCTTTGTTCACTTGGACACTTCTGCTTATTATAATTTCTAAATATGGAGTGAATAATTTTTAAATACGGTGTGAATTACAAAATAATTTCTAAATATGGAATGAATGACATCTTAACAGTTATGTATTACCTAGTCCATCATTACACATTATATTCATTTCTTTAAAAAGAAATATTTCAAAAGAATTAAAATTATTTTTCTGTGAATTATAGGAGACTTAAATGATCTGGCAGCTAGTGTAAATACTATATTATTCTTCTACTGCTTTATATTTCACTAAAATATATTTAAATCACTAATTAGGAAGTCTTAATACAATCATTTGTTCTCTCTTCAAAGATATATTATTGTTGATTATTGTCTTTAACATTTAGTCTATACAATTGGGAGACAACAGAGAATAAACCTAGAGATTTTAAACTACCTTAAGATATTGCCAGTTTTCAAAAAACACACAGAAAAATATACCGGGATGTCTCTATTTCTTTTTTTTTTTATATTAATAAAAAGCTTAACATTTGAAAATCAATGTAAATAACCATATTAATAAAGAAGGTGATCATATCATCATCCCTATAGATGAATGAAAATCATTTGACAAAATTCAATAATCAATCATCATAGCAACTCTCAGCAAACTAGGAATAGAAGAAAACGTCCTCAATTTCATAAAGGACAAAAACCTATAGCTAACATCATATTTACTTAGTGAAAAACTGAATGGTTTCCCCCTAATATTGAGAATGGCCATTCAATTTTATATTCAATATTGTACTGGAGGTGCTAGCCAGTGCAATATGGTAAGTAAAAATGCAAAAAGATTGGAAAGGAAGAAGTAAAACAGTCTATATGCAGACAGCATGATCGTGTTTGTACAGAACCCTAAGGAATCTACAAACAGCCTATTAAAACTAAAGTGAATTTATCAAGGTCACAGTATGCATTTACAGAGAGGTTACATAACTTGACCAAGGTTACAACTACAATTAGTAATTAGAAGAGTCAAATTCAAGTCCAGGTAGTCTGGCCCTGTGGTCTTCCTCTTAACTATTACTTATACGGTAACTTAAAAGTCAAGGTGCTACCATATACATATGTGCAAACACTAAATGTTATTTCTCCTATTCAGTGACCACGAGCTTCACCCTAAATTTTAGTGAAGGGGAATAAAAAGGTGAGTTGTGAATTCCATATCCCCATTCTATATACAAAAAGCATGATTGTTGATTGCCTAATAAAATCAAAGGTATGGATTTAATCCTTATACAGGCCAGCACATTTCACACTGAAGAAAACCTTCACTCATACAGTGCCAGATATATGTTCCATTTCTAGCACCTACCCCAATAAATACTAGAAAACAAAACTTCAAAGAGTATTGATGATGCATTAGTAGCATCACTATTGTAGATGAAGGATAGCATGCTAATTGACAAATTCAGAAACATAATTTAAAAAACTGGTGTAGATTTCAAAAGTAAGGCACTAATGCCCAATTATTCACAAGCCAAAGTAAAGGCTGGTAGCATTTATATCTTTGAAGGAGAAACTCTGGGTTATCATTAGGGACCTTACATTTGGATTTTTAAGTAATTATAATCAAGGTTGTTTATATTATGAATAACAGAAAGAATAGGATAACAAGCACTGCTAAATTAACAAGCACTTATTGAGCCTACTAGCCAATAATGAAGTCTTGAAATAGAGCCAATCCACCAACACTGGACACTGACACATGGGCAGAAAGAAGTGACAGCAGGAACCTGAGATAGCATCATCATGATGAATGAAATCAAGGAGAATGCAAGCAAAGTAGTTGATAAAGGACCTTATACAGAATGCACAGCTAGAAAACAACCATGGAAAAATCATGGCAATCTATATGAAGATCATAAGTTTAAAAGACAGGGTTGCAAACACAGTCAAACATTGCTAATAGAGACTACAGCCTCATACTAAAGGGTTTATCTTCGAGCAACAGGTGGTATGGTATTGGGCATGTGTCGGACTTTCTCAGTTAAACTGGCCTATATAGATAATAATATATTGTCTTTACTGCTTTATTGTTGTTTTGATCCACTATATGTAAATCATAAACTTCAAATTATTTTTCTAATAAAAGAAGCTGTGATTACCCATCCAACTCTGTTTTACAATGCCTCTTGCGGCACACAGTACCTGATTGCAATATGAATGGCTCAAGGTTGTGTTTTTGGTCTATTGACAACTGAATTATGGTGCTACTGAGGGTAATGCAGTATGGCATTGTAAGAGATATCATGGTATAGTGGAAAAACTTGAACGTGTCGTTTAGTATCTCTAGATCTCAGCATTTTCACTGAGTACGTAATATGCATACCTAAAAACTGAATTTACAGGGTGATTATGAAGATTGAGATGCCCAGCATATATAAGATGCTAAATAAATGACCACTCATATTTGCACATGTATTCTCTCTCCCTCTGACAGACAGACACACACCTCCCCCCACCACACACAAGGTTAATAGTTGAGGGTGATTTATTGCTCCACATAACTTGGCCAAAGGACAAACTGTTGTAATTATCCTCAGTTATTTTCAATATGCTTAGCAAGGACATGGAGAAATATATTAATTCTGTGGTCAGACAGTCAGTATTTAGTGGACGCTTCCATAGTTAAAATACTATTAGCATTAATTTGTCAGATTCTGACACTATTGTTTTTGTTTGTCTGTTTTTGTTTTTTATATATTTTTAGTTGGCCAATTAATTTTTTCTATTTTTAGTAGACACGGGGTCTTGCTCTTGCTCAGGCTGGTTTTGAACTCCTGACCTTGAACAATCCTCCCGCCTCGGCCTCCGAGAGTGCTAGGATTATAGGGGTTAGCCGCTGCACCAGGCCTGACACTATTGTTTTGATCTTTTTCTTTCAGTTGCTCCGAATGTTTTACTCCTTTGTTTGAATATTGGGATGAGACATCAGAATAAACATTTAACACTGAAGACCACTGACAAAGAATTTAAGTAGATAGTAGGGCAGTTAAAGGGTTTATAGGCAAGACTCAGTAACCAGTTATAGCTCTGTGTAACCATAGATCCTCAGTAAATCACAATCTGGTCTTCCTGAGCCCTATTTTGAAATTCCTTTTCAATCTCCTGCCATTCTAATAGCAATGAATTAGTCTCTCATCATGTGGTGGATAGCATGTGGGGAAGATCAAAATCTCCTAAATCCTATTTTGATTTATCTAGATGTATGACTTTGTTACTTTAAATAGATCTACTTTTTAACTATTCAAAAGCCATGTCTTAAGTGACAGAGTTTCTTTAAAGAAAAGAATCTACTGTCAACATGTATGGCCCCTAGAAAATGTTAGAGACTTCTACTTAAAAGTTAAATAAACTGGGACCAGATTTTCTCTTTTGCCTTAAACAACCAAAAAACTGAACACAATACAGAAAGCAATGATTTTCAGACACCAGCTGACAGACAACACAAGCCTGAGACCTCTGAGAAAAGGGAAACAAAGTGAACCATATGAGTATACCAGTTTACTACTGCCTGGAGGCAATTCCAGGATGCAGTGTAGTGAGGGAAGACCCCAACATCCCAGTGGTCTCACTGAGTTGAGTAGACAGAAATTAGATATACAGGAGGGGAAAGTGCCTAGAATTTGTGGGATAGATAAAGACTGGGGAGGGGAAAGGAGGGGGGAGAGAGGGGGGAGAAGAGGAAAAGAGGGAAGGGAGACAGAGAGGAGGAGGAGAAGACGACTCTGGCATTCTAAAGATAGGCCTCCCTGGAGTCTTCGACTAAATACTGATCTGCACATGCATGGGAGGAAAGTACTCAAGACTACTGAAAAGGAGTAGGCAGAACAATTCCCAGAGTTCACACAGGGCTGAAAATCATTTGTGTTTGCATCAGTCAAAGTAGGAAGACCTTGTAAGACACAAGGAATTGGAATCCTAAGAAGGGTATTGCCAAAGTAATGGGGGCTAAATCAGTCCTAGACTAAAATCTACTGTAAACTCACATTTATAAAGCTTAGAAACAACCTTTGAAAGGACAAAAGTGACTCCAAAGTTAATTGCTTTCCAAAACAAAAGCCAAAACTAATCAAAGGAATATAACAGAATTCAGCAACCAAAAATATAAAATTCACAATGCCTATATCCAATAAAAAATTATTATACATGCAAAGAAACAGGAAGATAAGACCCTTAAACAGAAGAAAAATCAATAAATAAAAACATATCCAGAAATGACAGGGATAAAAGAACTAGAAGACCAGGTTATTAAAACATCTTCAATAAATATGTTCTGCAAGTTCAATAAGTAGAGGAAACATGAACATTAGGACAGAAAAAATAAAAATGTAGCAAAGACCTAAATTAAACTTTTAAAGACTAAAAGTACAACATTTGAAATTTAAAAAAAAGACTGGATGAGATTAACAACAGATTAGAAACTTTGGAAGAAAAGATCTGTGAACTTGAAGACACAGCATTAGAAATTATCAAAAGTGAAGCAGAGGAGAGAGAGAAGAGAAGAGATTGAATAAAAATGAACAGAGCCAATGTCCCAATGTCATCAGGGACATTGGGACACTGAGACAATATCAAGCAATCTAATATTCACAACATTGGAATTCCAGAATGAAAAGAGACCTGGGGAGAAAGGGAACATGAAAACTATAAACTCACAGATTCAAGAAGCCTAAATCCAAGAAGAATAAATATAAAGAAAATGACTCCAAAGAACATCATAATCAAATTGCTGAATTGATAAAAAGAAAATCTTAAAAGCAGCCAGAGAAAAAGAGATACATTATAGAAGACCAAAGATAAGAATTACAGCATATTTATTATCGTAAACTATGCAAGCTAGCAAACAATGGATAGACATCATTAAAGTCCTAGAGGGGGAAAAAAATCTGCCAACCTATTATAGAATTCTTTACCCAGTAAAAATAGTTCTCAAAATGAAGATAAAATAGAACTTTTCAGGCAGAGAAAGCCTGAAAGAATTCTTTTTATTTTTTAAGACAGAGTCTCGCTCTGTTGCCAGAATTAGAGTGCTATGGCATCAGCCTAGCTCACAGCAACCTCAAACTCCTGGGCTCAAGCGATCCTCCTGCCTCAGCCTCCTGAGTAGCTGGAACTACAGGCATGTGCCACCAGGGCCAGCTAATTTTTTCTATTTTTAGTTGCCCAGCTAATATTTTCTATTTTCAGTAGAGATGGGGGTCTTGCTCTTGCTCAGGCTGGTCTTAAACTCCTGACCTCAAGTGATCCTCCTACCTTGGCCTCCCAGAGTGCTAGGATTACAGTCATGAGCCACCAAACCTGGCCCAACACTAAAAGAATTAATTTCAGCATAACTTCATTACCAAAAATGCTAAAGGAAGTTCTTTGGCTAAAAGAAATCAATAATGGGAACACAAAGACATAAAAAAAGCATCTGAAACAGTAAATAAGTGGATAAATAGAAAAGTTATGTTTTCTCATTATTATTATTATTTAGAGACAGGGTCTCAGTCTGTCACCTGGGCTGGAAGGCAGTGGAGTCATCATAGCTCACTATAACCTCAAATTCCTGGGCTCAAGCAATCCTCTTGCCTCAGCCTCCCAAGTGGCTGGAACTACAGGTGCACGCCTCCATGCCAGGCTAATTTAAAGAACTTTTTTTGTAGAGACAAAGTCTCACTATGTTGCCCAGCTGGTCTTGAACTCCTGGCCTCAAGCAATCCTCTCATTCTGGCCTCCCAAAGTGCTGGGATTACAGGCATGAGCCACCATGCTTGGCACCATTTTAAAATATCTATAAAAAGATAATAATTGCCTATTTAAGACAAAAATAATAACATATTAAATAAAATATATGACAACAGCACAAAAGGCAGGAATAGAAAAATGGAAGTATATAGTTTAAAAATTCTTTCATGATATACAAAGTGATATACTATTATTTGAAGATAGACATGGATAAGTTAAAGATGTATATTATAAACAGGAAAGCAACTACTAAAAATAGAAAAAAAGATATATAGTCAATTAACCAATCATGAGAATAATATATGGAGTCATAAATAAGAAACTCAAATAATCCAAAATAAAGCAAAAAAGAAAAAAAAAGGAGAGAGAGAAAAGGAACAAACAACAGATGGGCCAAATAGAAAACAAATAGGAAGATTGTCAATTTAAAGCTAGCCATACCTATATTTATTATGATAGATGTAAATTGTTTAAACATCCTAATGCATAAATTATAATATTGGATTAAAAATCAAAGATATGTATTCTATAGAAACACATTTAAAAATAAAGGCATATAGAGGTTAAAAGTAAAATGGTGCAAAAAGTACACTATGCAAACTATAAGAAAGCTATAGTGACTATATCAATATTGGACAAAATGGACTGTAGAAGAAAGAAGATTACCAGAGGAAAAAAAGGTAATTTTAAAAGGATCCATTCATTAAGAAGACATACAGTCCTAAATGTGTATGTACCAACAACAGAGATTCAAAATGCATAAAGCAAGAACTGATAAAACTAAAAGAAAAGACAAATTTATAATTATAGTTGGAGATTTCAATACTATTAGTAATTGATGGAAAAGTTAGACATAAAAATTAATAAAGATATAAAGACTTGAACAACACTACCAACCTAATTTATATATATATAACATTCCACTCAATAACAGAATACAGATTCTGGCTCATAAAATAAGTCTCAATAAATTTAAGAGAATTAAAGTCATACAAAGTATATTATCTGAGCATATCAGAATTATACTTGAAATTGTTAATGGAGAGACATTAGGAAAATCCTTAATATATGAAAACCAAACAGTGCATTTCAAAATAACTCATGGGTCAAAAAAGAAATCATAGGGAAATTAGAAAATATTTTAAACCTAATGAAAACTAAAACATTACATATCAAAATTTGTCAGATATAGCTGAAGCAGTACTTAAAGAAAATTTTAAAACATCTATAATTAGCAAAGAAAAAAGGTCTCAAATCATTAACCTCAGCATCTATCTCAAGAAACTAGAAAAAGAAGACAAATGAAATGCTAAGCAAGCATAAGGAAGGAAATAATAAAGAGTGGAAATCAATGAAATAAAAAACAGAAATACTATAAGGAAAAATCAATGAAATAAAAAGCTGGTTCTTTGAAAAGATCTATAAAATTGATAAACCTCTAGCCAGAGTAATCAGAAAAAAGAGAAAACACAAATTACCAATAGTAAGAATGAAAGAACTCCTACAGATATTAAAAGGTTAATAAGGCAATATTATGAACTACTTTATGCCAATAAATTAAACAACTTAGGTGAAATGGACAAAGTCTTTGAAAGACACAAATTATCAGAGCTCACTCAGGAAGAAAAACTGAATAGTCCTATATGTATTAAAGAATCTGAATTCTTGGTTTAAAACCTTTCCACAAAGATAACTTCAGGCCCAGATGGCTTTACTGTGAGTTCTACTAATTAGTCAAGAAATAAATAATGCCAATACTATACAAACTCTTCTAGAAAACAGAAAAAGAGGGAAACTCCTACCTACTCATTTCATTTCGTGAGGCCAGAATTACCCTGATACCAAAACCACGTAAAGATATTAAAAAAAGACATTAAAGACAAATGATACCTGATGGAGATGGACAAACACAGTGAACTGCAAAAAACACAGAGAAGGGAAGATGATAGAGGACTGAAAAGACTTTAGACCTTGTCCCATTGTCCTTTGCTGAATGCTTTCCAAGTATAAAGCACTGTATGACATTGTGTTTAATAGTATGGACTTTTGAAGCCTGGGTTCAGGTCCTGGCCCCACTAACTTACTAGTTGCATCACTTTGGCCAAGTTACCTATCTTCTCTGTGCTTCAGACACATCTATAAATGGAGATAATAATAGAACCTTCCCGCCATATGGTTGCTATGAAGATTAAATGAGTAAATACATTTCAAATGCTTGTACCAGTACCCAGCACATGGTATTACATAAGTGTTTGCTGAAATTATTACTCTACATGTTATAATAGTTGGCTGTTGTCATTAAGTCATAATATTTGCCCTCAAAATGAACTAAGCAGTATGGTAAGTGACTATCCTCACTGTATTAGTTCCCTGTTGCTGCTGTAACAAATTACTACAAACTTCTTGGCTTAAAGCAAGAGAAATTTATTCTTTTACAGTTCTGGAGGCCAGAAGTTCAGTATTACTTTCATTGGGCTGAAATCAAGAGGCTAGCAGGCTGTGCTTCCTCTGTAGGTGCTAGGGAAGAATCTCCACTCTTCCAGGTTCTGGTAGCTGCTTTGTTGTGGCCACATCACTCTGATCTTTGCTTTGATGGTTACATTGTATCCACTTTGTCTGTGTCTCCCTTGTCTCTCTCTTATAAGGGATACTTGTGATTGGATTTAGGGCCCACTCAGCTATCCAGGATAATCTCTCCCATGTCAAGATCCTTAACTTAATCACGCTTGTAAAGATACTTTGTCCTAATAAGGTAACATTTACAGGTTCCAGGGATTGGGACCTAATATGTTTGGATGGTCATTATTCAGCCTACTATGCTCATCACTAGGAATAGATTGATCAAGTGTGGAAATCATAATATAAACAACATTTGTTATTAAAGGATATTTAGCTCTCTCTACAACAAACCTGTTAGTACATGCAACCATGTTCCAAGGCACAATCCATTCACCTAGACGAAGGTCCCAAAAGTGCAAGCATAATACCCACAATGAACTTATAAAACACCTCTATAGTACAAACATGCAAATCTATACAATTATACACTCATCACAAACTTTGGGGGAGGAGGAACATTCTTGGAACTTATTGTGATTCAAACAAAATAACTTATTAAAATCACCAGTAAGAACCAAGAAAAATAGGAGAAACTAGATTTGATGACGGCAGTTATGACTAAAGGAAGGTTAAAAAAACTGGCTCACTCATAATGACCACAGGTACTTGCACTTAGACCCTGCATATTTACCCGACATGACAACAGTGAAGAGCTTTGGTTCTAGAGTCAGGCCCAGGCTTTCCAATGTATTCCTGATTTGACCTTGGACATGTTATTTCACCTTTTTTGAGTCTGTTTTTTCATCTGTAAAGTGTAAATAATATGAATGCTTACCTCATATTACCTCATATACCTTCACAGAGTTGCTGTGAAGATTAAGAACTCATCATGCAATGCCCTAGCACGACAATTAGCATATATAAGTGTTCAATAACTTGTAATCACAATTATTATTATGTAACAAATACTACTACTTCTAATACAACTCCATCTTCTATTTCAGGAGAAATATTGCCTCATCTTCAGTTTCTTTATTTTCAGGATCAGGGAAGTTATTCCTCTGGGGATTGTGATCTCATGAGGGAAAAGCACCACATAGACAAAGCAAAGCAAATAATTCAGTCTGTAATTCTGGTATGCATATCCTTGGGGACACAGGAAAAGAAGAATAAAGAAAGGACTTTGTAAACTAGTGAAGAACAGGAAATAGGGTGAAGAGTTTGATGTGTGACTAAGAGGACTAACATACAGTACTTGAGGTTTGGGGAAAACAGGGAAATAAATTAAGACTTTAAAAGGCAGAAGTCTAAAATAAGGGATGCAACAGATTCATTTTCTATAGGAATTTATTAAATGATGATAACTTTGCACTTAGGAGAAATGAAGGCTAAGTGGAAGAAGTTATGACAGGGACAGTGAAATCATGAAGATAAGACAAATTAAACACAATCTAGCTCACTTAACATACCGGAATCCCAGTACTGGGATTGAGATCAAGTGGAAGATAGACAACGAAAGCTGAAAACTAAAGAAAGTTTGTATTTAGGACAAATAAAACACTGCAAGCAACTCTAAGACATGTGTGGTGTGCTGTTTCTCTCAGTATTTCCAGCAGTTGGCCCAGTACTCATCATGTCCTCAATAAATTGGGGTTGAATGAACAAACATACATATTCAATAGCAAAAACACTGGCAATAGACGAGAAGTCAAATTTGAGGTTCCTTTGTAACTGTACGATTCTGTCTCCGGTCTCACTCCTGTCCAAACCACACTCCACATTGGTGACGGGATCTTTCTAAAAGGCAGATCTGATCACTGCTACTCCTAAAGGGCTTTCATAGCTCCCCATGGCTTCTACCATAAAGCCCAAATTCCTTAGCTTGACAAACCATGCCTTTTGTGATTTGATGCCAGCCTACTTTTCAGCCTCATTCTGCAACTACCCTCTTCATATGTCACGCTGAGGCCCTGCTGGGTTGTTTGGAGTTCCCTACGTAGGTCCCCTCTCACACACAGACACCCAGCCCCCACACACTACTTGCTGTCTGCCCTAGGAGCTCCTCCCTATGCTTCAAATGTCACTTACTCTTGAAAACTTTTCCTAACACTTCTGAGCAGGGTTAAATGATCCCTCCTCTAAGTTTTCAAAACACCTTGTCCATACTTAAGTTACAGCACCAATGGTGGTACCATAATTAATGTTTCCATTAACTATGTTCCCATTAATGCTTTCATTTGGAAACTTCTGGAGTACCAGGATTGGTTTCTATTCATCTTTGCATCCCCAGCCACTAGCGTTGGGTGTAGAAGCTTTTAAAACCTTTATTGAATAAATGAATAGATTTTAAGGCCAAAAATAGAAACAAAGCTTAAATATGTGAGTGAACAAGACACAGCGGGATACTAAAACACAGAGATAGGCAAGTGCATCCTTGTAATTGGAAGATTTTGTCATGCGTGGCAGCTACATTACTCCCCTCCAATGGTTCCTTGCTATCATGATTAGAGACCGAATTTGGGGCTGTATATACTACAGGCCTAACTCAGTATGACATTCCCTATCTTACATTATTCCTAATCATTTCTCACATTCACTTTACCTTTGAGAAAGCGATTTCATTTTCATGTACTTTAGTGCCACCATCTTTTTTAAAGTAACTGCTATTTCAAAATGCTCTAAAAGCCAAGTTCTGCTCTCTTACTCGAATTCTCATTTTTTCTGTCTCACTAAGCGGAATGGAAAATTTCAGTTAAATTAAAGATGAGAATAATCTGAGCCCAAACTTACTGCACAACTTTAGGGAAGTTATTCTACCTCTATACATCTCAACTTTCTCCTCTTTCAAATGGCATCAACTCTCCTCTTTCAAATGGCATCAAATGGCATCTACCATCTAGGAGGACATAGGAAATAATAAAAAGTAAAACTTACACAGTACTTATTATGCACTCACCTGTATTAACCTGTTTAATTCTATAATTCTTTGAGGTAGGAACTATGCGAAGACTGGAGCACAAAAAGAGTGCAGACTTCATGAAGACTGTGAGGGTCACAGTTAATGAGTGGTAAAGGCAAGGCTGGACTCCCAGAATTCTGGCTCTAACACCCCCGCAGTTAACCATTATCACCTCCTGTCTCTCTGCAGGCCAGTGAAAGGTACTGTACACAGACAAAACCCCAGTAACTTAAAGTATGAAAGATCTTAAAAATTATTTTTTTCAAACCAATGCAAGCCTTATTTGTAACTGAAAACAAAATAAAAGTGAGAAGAAAAGGGAAGGAGACACTGAATGGTAGGCTTCATATATGGGACAGTGCTCCATATGTCAATCCAAACGCATTAAGACTTCAAACCACCCATAATTTATAGCTAAAAGAAGGTGGGTCTCTGGTGATTTTAGCCATCAAGGAGATGGATCTGTCCTTCACTGGTACTATACCTACAATTAAGATGACACTGTCACTACATGAACTCTTACCTTGGGGTATGGCTTTATGGATCAAGGAGTTAGGTTTTTCTCAGGAGTGACAACCGAAAAATAGAAATAACACAAGATATGTTTGTTATGCTTTTTATGCAGAAACAAAATTTTACTTTTATTTTATTTTATTTATTTATTTTTGAGACAGAGTCTCACTTTGTTGCCCAGGCTACAGTGAGTGCCGTGGCGTCAGCCTAACTTACAGCAACCTCAGACTCCTGGGCTCAAGGAATCCTGCTGCTTCAGCCTCCCGAGTAGCTGGGACTACAGGCCTGTGCCACCATGCCTAGCTAATTTTTTCTATATATATTAGTTGGCTAATTAATTTCTTTCTATTTATAGTAGAGACGGGGTCTTGCTCTTGCTCAGGCTGGTTTTGAACTCCTGACCTTGAGCAATCTGCCCGCCTCGGCCTTCCAGAGTGCTAGGATTACAGGCATGAGCCACCGTGCCCAGACTATTTTACTTTATTTTTTGAGACAGGGTCTTGCTCTGTTGATACAGAGTGCAATGGCATCATCACAGCTTACAGCAGCCTCAAACTCCTGGCCTCAAGCAATGCTCCCGCCTCTCAAGGAGCTAGGACTGCAAGTACGTATGTACCACCATGCCCAGCCCAAATTTAATTTTTAATAGAAGCTAAAGAATTAATTAAGTGCATATCACCCTCTACCCCAAAATTAATTTAGCACAAAATTTAAGGAACATCCACTAGATGTAATACAGTACCTTCAGATTGTTATCAACCTCTTAAATTTCCTTCTGGGCAATGGACCATTTAGAAAGTGCTGAATAAATATTTGTTGAATAAATTAATACTATTTCAGAGATGGAGTCATAGAAGCTCTGCATTTCCAGACAGTTCCTTAGAAGGAACAGGTGCCTTATAATGGCCATCATTTCCCCTGGAGAACTCTACTATTCAGTATGTCTTCAAGAGGGAGAACTTACTTAAGTCTCTTGAGAAGTCTAAAGCCACCTTTATCTGTACCCATGGTTTCTACATCTTTTTCTTCCCCCATCAGAAAGAGAACAGAGAAAGATCAGGTTACATTGCTTCTTTGAGCCTGTACAAATTCCTGTGAGGTTCTCTCTTCTTTCAGGCAAAGTTTCCCTGGCAACCATATTTACACACTCACTCAATTCCCACCCCTCCTTTGATTCACTGGTTGGTATAAAATTAATTTGCTGAAGCTTAAAAGTTAATCAGTTTAATAGACTCACAAAATTCTAGATCCTGGTTTCTTTCCAAAACTTGCTTCTTAAAGAGCCTGATCACTTTCTTGAATATAATTCTCTTTAGTTTAAATATTTTAGATCACATTTAATATGTATGATGAATGTTTCTGGCTATAGGGAGAGAAAAGAATATTCTCTTAAAGGCATCTGGCCAATATTATTACTTAGGAAGATCAAGAGACAAAGAGGTACCTTAGTTCCAAGTAAGTAAGGAGTCAGATTGTTACCTAGCAATGATAAGGCACTGGAAGAGAAGAGTCAGGGACCAAAACAAAAATGCTGGGGCACATGAAATGATGAATCAGGCCCAAGATTCTGGGAGATCAGAAGTCAAGACCTGGATAACAGGAATGGGGCATGAGTTATCAAGAATGGAGTTTCATTAGTTCATTCACCAAGTATTGATTAAACACCTACTAGTGCTTGGTATTGGGAAAATAGCAGTGAA
>VSMD01082982.1:0-40389 GCA_008750895.1 Mirza zaza | reverse complement strand
TTACAAATTGTCTTTACAATCCATGAGTTGCTTCTGAAATTAAACCTCCAATGACTTACATATTGAATACAGACATTTGGGAGAAAAATTATTTTTAAAAAATTGGAGTTACATTTACATGAAGACTATTGTTATGGAGACTTAAAAAAATGAAGACACAATTAAAGCTATCGAGGTATCTGTACTATAAAACTCCTATTAAGATACTGAGAAAAAGAGATAAGCCCATAGAATTCATTCATTATAAACAAGTGGGTTTGTTTGCAAAAGAGGTCACATTTTTAGATAAAATCCAGAAAATAATTGTTCTGAAATTCACTTTTTTTTTTACTTATGGTCTCTATAGCTCCTTAAACTTTCTGCTTCTTAATATTACTTCAAAAGAATGTAGATATATGCATACGACAATGGAAATGCATTTCTAGAGGCCAGTGTTCGATGGAAAAGTAACATTCTTAGTTAATGATCTTTGAACCGAATCTCTTAATGTGTCCTTGGTGATGTATGGCAGAGGTGCCTTGGACTAAGTCTAAAACTGGGTTTCAAATATTAGCTTTTCTGTGTACAAGATGCATGATTTTAAGCAACTCTCATATTTTCTTATCCCTCATGAAGGAATGATAAGACTGAGTTTAAACCAGATATTTGGATGAGGCATTTTAGCTGGACTCAGAGCCCAAGACTTAGAAGCTACATGTGCTTAAGGAGCATGGTTTCTCCACTAACATGTCTATTGCATTTAGAGCTTGAATGCTTCCAAGAGTGTTTTCCAAGAGTAGCTGAGCTACTAGTGAGGGTAATACATCTGTGGTGACCAATAGAGATAAGCATGTAACAGCTGAACACTATGGGAGTTTGTCAGGCCTAGGTATGCGTTCAGGGAAGCAGGGAAGCTCTTTTCCACGTGAACAGTTAAGGACCCAGACTGCTTTTATTTTGTGGCTCTGTCATCTCTACTGTCCTCACTAGCATCTGAAACTGGTCAGCAGAAAGGGAAATAGCATGAAGAATCACACAAGGGATGCTGTTATGGACTAAGTCTTCATCACTTCTGCTCCAATTCCAGTGGCAAGAACTTGGTCATGAGATCAAGCCCTGAATTCACGAGGGCCTGAGAAATGTTGTCTACTAAATGATTGAAGAAAAATTAAATGGATTTAATGGATAGCAGTGTTTCCTGTACCAAGCATTGTCCCTTTTTGCTACATATCTACATACCTGCATTTATAAATTTACATTGAGGTAGAGTAGTCTTTTGAATGAAAATGGATCTTGGATCTGAGCCTGCCATTCTCAATCCCCAAATAAGCTCAAAGATTATTAAAACACATCGGATGAACTGTGGAGGCTCAGATCAAGACTATTTTAGAGAGGACAATGGACTCCCTCAGAGAAACCTCTGTGAGGAGCTCAGATCCAGAAGCCAGAAGCTTTTGCTATGAGAATCAGAATCACAGGTCCTCACCAGAGCAGCTCTTTCCATTTCCACATGTGCAGTCCTTGTCCTCCCAGCTCAGCGGTGGCACCAGTGGGCTGGGACTGGGGCTGGGTCATTTTGGTATCAGGCATATATTGCCTAGATTTAGTCATGCCATGGACCTCTTGCTATAGAGTGAATGGGGCTCAGGGGTCTTGGAACCAGGACTACTAATGTACATTAGCATCATTTGAATCCATACACAAGCAAGTGTTGGGAGTACACGTTACCCTTAGAAACCATTAAGTAACTGCAAAAGTATAACATTTTAACAGATTATTTGCAATGATGGTTTTCAATAACATACAAGATTTCTAAAATGTGATTTAAGCAATATTTTATAATTCGTGGTGTGTGTGTATATGTAAGTCTATATAGAAAACTATGTAAAATTGGTCCCCGATTTATAAGAGAGCCCATTTTTAAAAGTTCATTCTTGGCATGCCAGAGCATGAAGGGTAATAAACACTTGCACCATGCTCAACACACGATAAGTGCTCAAAAATAACTCTCTTTTATTGAACAGCTATGGTGCACAAATTACTTCAGATAGGTTCTTTCATGTAAGCCTCTAAACAACCTGATGATGTAAATATGAGTACTCTCATTTTACAGACAAAGAAATAAGCTGAAATATCTAGTGAACTGCACAATGTGCCAGCGCTATGGAGCAGCAGAGCCAAGATTAAAATTCTGTCACTCAGAATCCAAAGTCTGAACTTATAACTACTACACTATGTGGGTTGGTGAGTGAATACGGACTTGCATGAGGCCAGAAATGGCTGCCCAGAGAAGCAGACTGAGTCTGGCAGATGTTGTAGGACTAGCTGGGCAAGCGGTCAAGTCCAGCAGTGGTCCCAGGCCCAATCAGGCAACAGAGAGTAACAGAAATGTAGTTAGACTGGGATCCAGGCAGAAACACAGCAAGCTACTTAACCTCCCTGGGTCTCAGGGTCCTCATTCATAAAGTGGGGATAACAGGACTGTTTACCTCTAACAAAAGTTGTAAAGGTTAAATGAATTCAGCACAGTGGATAATAATGCTTAGTATTTATTAAACAATCTTTAATTCCCTTTCATGTTCTATAATTTTTTTTGATGTAAGACTATTAAGAATTTGCAGTGAGATTTGCGAGTTCTAAGGGGGAATGCTAGACAGACGCATTATCAAAGTTGCATCCTGGGACAATTCTCTGTTTCAAGTGGAACAAGGACAAATTGCGTGAAGACGGGGGTGATGGTGGACATGGTAGTAGTCCATCGCTGATGACCAGAGGCGAGACTCAGAGTCCCTTGGGGTCATGATTTCTGGCAGGAGATTTGCACTTACAAGTAAGGGCAAAGATAGCATTAAACACACAGGGCAGGGTCATGATATTTGCAGCACCAGGGAGAGCTCCCAGGGTTTTCCTACTCTGCAAAAGGAAGGAAACAAGTACTTTCCCTTTAACCCACTGGCACTCTGGTCTTCTCTGGTTAGGTTCACCCTTGAGGCACAAACTTTTTAGTTGTTTAAGTGCTGAGGTCTGTTAAGGAAATTCCTGATTCAAGAAGAAAAATATTGCCATTTTCATTAATTTAGGAGCACTCAAGACCTGTCTGATATCGAGGCCACATCATCTCCATGGGTTTGAGCTTAGATGGCATTTGAACCCCTTATGTACTCTGTGACAAGTGATTCCTGAGACTGTGTTTTCATTGCTCCAGTATCTCCTCCAAATACCATTAGGGGTCCCAGCAATGGAAGCATTGACAAACAAGATTACTTTCCCTCTTCCTTATTTTATGCTTTTTGGAGCATGTGGGCCCAAAAATATTAACTGGAAAGAGGATCAGAAGCTTACAGGAGAATTTTGCTCTACATGAAGGCAAATTTAGTACATTGTAGTACACATTTTCCCAAAGGGAAAAAGATTTACATGGTGGTTTCAGTACCAGTAAATCTAGATAAAACCTATTTGGCCTATAATCCAGTTTAATGATCATTTTCCATGTTTCTATCCTGAGTTCCTTAGCACCAATGTGCGACAGCAGTGACAAATGAACCCACGTCCCGTCCCTTCCCCATCAGCCTCTAGAAAACAAGCAGCTCCCTGGTTGGATAGCTCTGGTTGGATGTGGGGAGGAGCATTTGCCCACACCTTGATTTTCTCGTCATTAAGGGAGGGTTCTGCTTCCACTTCCTCTCACCCATGAGGAAGAGACAGTGAAAGAAGTGGCCCTGATGACGACTTTGCAGTGGCCAATTCTGTGTTAGCCGTTGCTTTCTAGAGGGCAGTCTTTTTTTTTTTTTTTTTTTTTTTTAGAGGGCAGTCTTAAGTATGCAGTTCCTATTTCCAGGCGTATTAAACTTTTACACAATGTAGGCCTGCCTTTGGTAGGAGACTAAAGTAATCTTGTTATTTACAAATAAGAAAATATATTTGTAGTTTGAAATAATTTTTTTCTTTTATTTGTGTAGAGGAGGTAGCTCTTTTGAATTAGTTGTTCTGAATTTGCAAATGCTTGTCAGTAACAGGTTACTTCGTGACCAGCAATCCTTCCCTCTCACAGCTTTCTCTTTTCTTAACTTCCAAAATCCTGATTTCCTTTTTATGGTGCAGGAGATTCTACCTTGGATTTGTTTTTAAGCACATGTTCTTCTTAGCATTAGGTATTGTGGTTCCTCAATACCTAATTAAAATTACCCCTCTCTTTTTCTGTGTTCCTTCCTGGTGAGCTGGTCTACCCCCATATCACCAATTGCTTTTTTTATAACCAAATGTCTCCTACGTTTGTATCTCCAGCCCAGACCTCTCTCCCAGCCTTAATATCCATATATCAAACTGTACACTCTATGTTCCCAAGTGGTTTTATCAAGAGCACCTCAACCTGAAGGCATCCAGGACAATTCAGAATCCAGCCCTCCCCCTGGACTGCTCCTTTTCCAGTGTTCCCTATCTCAGTGGACCTGTAAGCAGGGGGCATAAAAAGCCAGAGATCATCCTGGACACTTCACTTTCCTTTTCCCTCATTATCCAATTCATTTTGAATTCTGTCAATTAGACCTCCTAAATGTGATTCTTTGATTCCACACTTCTTTCCCTCTCTATTGTCATCCCCCCAGTAGTTCTGGTGCATACTCTGTCAGCCTGCACTTCCACCCCACAATCTCTTGTGATAATAATTATTTTTCCATATTGCACTTACAATGGCCTTTTCCAAGCAGGTAGCTTCTTAAGACTCCACCTGCTCAAAACCATTCGATGCCTTTTCACTGCTCTTGAGATGAAGAGCAACATCCTAAACAGGCATTATAAGGCCCCGTACTTGCCTCCAGTCTTGCTACACACAACACACACTGTCTCTTTTATACTTAAGAAGTTCCATTTTTCCACCTGCCTTTGGTTGTTCTCGAACATAGGATTCCCTCTTCCTCCAGCTCCAGATATTTTGCCTAATTATCCCCTACTTGCTCTTAACATTCAGCCTAAATAACAGGTTCTCATGGAAGTCTTTGTAATACCCTAGTCTAGATACAGTCTCTAGATTATAGGTTCTTTGATGATAGACACCATATCTATTTGGCTCATATACTGTATTTCTAGGAAGGATAGAGTAGGGTGACTGGCACAAAGTAGTTGTTCAATAAATACCTACTGAGAGGATGAAACAGCTTTGCCCAGGATTATATTTGTCTGTCATTGTTGTTTCAGTCCTATAGATCAAAAAATTATTTTTGTCTTCAAAAGATTCATATCTTTTACTTATTTTTCTCCTGAATTATCTTTCTTACAGTTTCTTTTGATTGTTTCTATATTTTGATCTTTTTCCTTTCAGTTGGTACATGAATATGCATGTGCTTGCTATCTCCAGTCAGCATTGTCCCTTAAATTTTAGCCCTCTCACCAAGGTTTTCCCCTCAGTTATTATTTCATAGCTTTCTAAAACATCTTTCAACAGAAGTTCTGTCTAAGTCAGTCATCACAAAACACACTTGTACTCATCTTTCACCCCATGGTACACTTCTTAAATTCAAGTAACTGCTTCTAACACATTTACTCTTACTACAAGCTGTGTGAGATTATCACAGATAGTCACTCAAGCAAGTACATTTCCGACTAGTCATTTTGTGCCCAACACCTTGAATGACTGGATGCTGCTCTTACTGGAAGGCTGAGGCATGTGGTGTTTGGTGACAGAATTTTCAGTTTTATATTAGACCATGCCAGGCAGCAGATGGCATGGGTCATCACAAAATTTATCTTTGATTCTGTTTCATTGTTTGCTAATATTACCATAATATTTGTGAAATGATGCACCATTATGCTCATTTTTCTGTTTCCTTATTATAAAACCTGTAAAGCCCTATGATGCTCACACAGAGCAGCAATTCTATTTCCTCATTTTCATTGGTGCACGTGGTAGTCAGGGTGCTCCAGAGGGACAGAACCAATGAGAAACACACACACACACACACACACACACACACACACACACGTGCGCATGCGCACACACGAAAATGAGTTTATTAGGGAGAATTGGCTCACAAAATTACAAAGGCTAAGTCACATGATAGGCAGTCTCCAAGTTGGGGTAGTGTGGCCCCAAAGCCTCCAAACCAGGGGAGCTGACAGTACAGTCCTCAGTCTGGGGCTGAAGGCCTGAGAGCCCCTGGGAGGTCACTGGTGCAAGCCTCAGAGTCCAAAGGCCAAAGAACCTGGAGTCTGATGTCCAAGGTCAGGTGGGGAAAAAGCATCCTCTGAGGGGGGGGGGGGGGGAGAGAGAGAGAGAGAGAGTGAGAGAGAGAGAAACCTCAACAAGCTAAATATTCCCCTTCTTCTGCCTGCTTTGTCCTAACTGCATGGGCAGCCAATTGGATGGTGGCCACCTACATTGAAAGCAAGTTTTCCTCTCCCAGTCCACTGACTCACATGTCAATCTCCTCTGGGAACACCCTCACAGACACACCCAGCAACAGATCAACTATCTAGGCATCCCTCAGTCCAGTCAAATTGACACCTAATGTTAACCTTCACAGGATAATTCCTGTGCCATCCTTTTTAATTTTCCTGTCAAGGCCTTGGAGAGCATAGCTGCAAAGAAAACACCTTGTAATATATGAGTCTCTCTCTCTCTCTCTTTTTCTCTCTCTCTCCTCCTCTTCCCTCCCCCAATCATCATCATCTAGTATCTCCTCTGCCATTCATTTAGGATAACCCCACTCTCTGTTTCTTACTCCTCATTTGTCTGGAATTGCCCCTGTGTTCAGTCCTAAGGGTGGGTGCATGATCCAAAGGTTCTGAGCACTAAGAGTGGGTGCTGGATGGTCTAAGGGAATCAATCAGTGGGTTTCATGTCTTTTAACACAGAGATTGGTTCAAGGAGGTTACAAAGCTCAATTCAGGACAATAACGGTTGGTTCTAGAATTTTCATTTTTTAAAAATTGTTGTGGAATAGATGGGGTGTGTGTGGGTATGTATGTGTGTTTTAAGAGGATTGCTAAAAGGAGGGACTTTGGGCTTGCAGCTGCTGAAGCTATCTTGTCACCACAATTGAAGAGTGTACCTGAGGATGGAGCCAAGACCGAAAGACGGGGAGCCAAGAGGTGGTGTGAAGTCAAGTCCGATTTTATCATATGAATATCCAGTTGCACCTGAGCTAGCCTTACCTCTAGCTTTTCAATATATGTTTCTGTTTTGTTTTTTTGATTAAGTTAATTTGAATTTTTTTTTCTGTTTCATTGTGATCAAAAGACCTGTGGCTAATAGGTCCTTCTCCTCCTCCTTCTCCTCTTTCCTCTTTCAAACTAAGGTGGTTTATTCCTTTGGGAAACTGAGGGAGAAAATACATTCTAGCTTTCAAATTTGCCACAGGAGGCAGTAAGTTTCCTAAAGATGGACTAAACCTCAGGATTTGTTTGATAGTAATGCTGACCCTAGAATGGCAAGCGTCAGATCAAGTGTCATACCACATGGCTCTTTTAAGTTACCTTCAATTCCTGAGAATCTATGATATCAAGGGTTAAACTGTTATATTCTTGTATATTAGAGTGAAGTATGTTGATGACTGGCTTTAGGATGTTGCTATAGAGTAGAAACCTAAAGTTTTTGGTATCTAAAAAGACCAAGAGTTTGGGGTTTGTTTGCTCTAGTTTCATTTCAACAAGAATGAAATTCTTTTGGTGTTTTACTTCTTCCTCTTTGCTTGGGCAATTTCAGTCATCAAGATCTCATTCAGATGTTTACTAGTACCATTCTTGGGCTTTCTTGAAGATCTAAGGGTGGCACAGTTGAAGCCATGAAGAATTCAGGTTTTTTTTAAGACACTGCTTAAATAGCCACCTCTTCTTACAAGGAATTTTAAATTTCATAAAGTATTATAACATTATAGTATCCTTGTTTACCATTTAAGAGCAACTTTTTATTCTGAATTTAAAAGTCATACATGGTCATTGAAGGACTCATTTAACTTTCATAAAAATTAAAATGAAATATTTGTAATCCCATTACCAAGGGATATCCGCTACTAAAACTTTTTGTACATTTTAATCATCTTGTTTTCTGTGAGTATGAAAGCATTCCTATTTTACTGTATGTACATTTTTTCCTGTTTTTACATATGACATTTTATTGTAAATATTTTTCCGTATCATTACAAGCTATTCAAAATTTTAATGACTGTACCATTTCCCCCTCTTTGTGTGTTCCACATGTGTTTGGCCATTATCTTATTGTTGCACATTATGTAACGCACTCGCTTAGCTCTCAGCTAGATCTATTTAAGAGGTGGTTGTCCACCATAGGTTCGCAATTACTCTTTTTAAGTAATTAAATTTGTGTTCAGAATTTTAAAAAATGATATGTGTATTTTATAATAATGTTTTTCCTAAGCATTCATTTGTTGTTAATTTATTTGTTTATATTTTTTGAGTGCCTACTATGGGCATAGCATCTTATTCCTAGACATATTTTACAGACCAAGACAATTATGCTTTAGAACATTTGTATAATGATAGCTAAATTTCACACTTGCAAAATTACAAAAAGCTGTGTAAAGATTCAAGGGTCTTTGAAGCCATCTTTGGTTCCACTTACTTGTCATTATTTAATCAGAAAAGAGCCTTATTGGGACGCATATGGTGTAAATAGTTCAAAAGATATTTGGATGTCTTCATGACAGAGGGTTTTCTTACACTTCAGCCCTTAAAATGTTACATTTTATTTTTTCACAGCTATGCATTCTTTTGGAAGGTGGTATGTTATTTCCTTTAAACCAGAAATTAGCCATTTTTTCTCTTTCCATGGGAATTTTTTCTTTTATATTGAATTCTTTTGGTTTGCAGTAATGTATGTGTTTGTAAAAGCGATGTGCAAGTTTTTAAAAGTTTCATCACTCAAGAAAGAATTTGTCTTTTCTACTGATTTGAATGGAGTTGAACTTTAAAAAAACAGGTCCATGCACAAACTGGAACTCTCAAAACACTGAATGAAATGAAAGTCCTGCCTATCCCATCAAATGCTTGCTGGAGAGGCTCAACTGGGGAATGAAAGAACATTTGAACTCACCTCACTACTTGTTGAGCTGTCCTGCTTTTATTGAAGGTAAGCAAAACTCAGTTGATTTCATTCCATAGGGGGCTTTATTACCTCTTCATTTATGAGCATAAATTACTCTGAATTTTAATTTCAGGTTTAGGGTTTGATACACTCTAAGGCTAAAATAAATATTTTCCCTCCCCTAAAAAGTTTCTTTTGCATACTATTTGAAGACTTATGAATTACAGATGTAAAACTGAAAAATAAAAGGCGAGACAGGCTCCTTCATACCCCATGAGAATTTTTGACTACTTTGAGATTTTACTGTAAAGAACTTGTTTCTTTTTCATTTGGTATCACTGAAATGAAAATGTATGCAAAAGCCTGATGTCATGGAGCTAAATTAACATTTGTTAATAGGAAAAATATATTTTTTACTTCCCTTCTTTCTTTCATCGTTTTAAACTTCCCCTTGTGAACCAACAATGGGCTCTTTAAAATAGATCCACTTACAACCTCATGTGGGGCCTTTATAAAATGCTATCCTTATACTCAAAGTCACTTTTATTCTCAGCAGCATTCACCTGGCCCCTATTTGAAGATAATAAGACCTCTCTATATATCCATTTAGAAGCTGAATTTTGCCCTGATGTTACATTTTATATTGATTATCAATTAACTTATAAGTTGCAGTTAAGCTTAAGGACTTTTTACACATAGGGAATACAGCAGGCACTAAATTTTTTTAAATAGAAGCTTCCCCAAGGGCAACATTTCTATTCAGTTACAATATATCATATGAGCTTTTTATGGCATCTTTAGTTTGTGGACAAGTATATTCAATATAATTTGTATAACTTTATTACCCTATAAAGTTTACTTTCAACATTTAAAGTGCTGTTCTTGATATCTAGGTATTTAATGTTGAATATCATGTAATCATTGAGGAATCAAAACTTATGGAATAGGAATTAGTTATGGGTTCTATGTTGGGAGATGTGTACTTTTACCACTGGCTGGTTTTATGACTTTGCTCAAATCAATTAATTGCACTGTGCCCCAATATTATTTAAATATAAGGCAATATTATTCTATTTTTATAGAAAACATAAGACTTTCCTTAGGATCATAACCACTTTTCTAGATTCTCACTGATGCTTACCCCATTTTTAAGCCATAGTGTAAAATGTTTTAGAAGTCTTAGCTTATGGAGTACTTTACTTTCACGGTCTAAAATTAATGATGATTCAATTTGGGGACTTTTTCATTTACTGGTGTGCCTCTCAACAGCAATAGAAATAATAACTAATAACCAGGCATGGTAGCATATGCTTATAGTCCTAGCTACTTGGGAGGCTGAGGTGGGAGGATCACTTGAGCCTGAAGTTCAAGGCCAGCCTGGGCAATATAGAAAGATCCTCTCTCAAACAAACAAACAAAAACTGATGAATAATTTAAAATTTTGAGTGCTTACAATGTGTAGGCACAGTATTACTTCTAAACATGTCATTTCCTTGAGCCTCACAACTCTATAAAACAGAGCATGAAAATAACTTATCCAAGGTCACACTGCCGTTAAGTTATGAAGTCAGAATTCAGATACCAACTGTGTATCTCTAGAGTCCAAGTTCTTTATCTATAGTCTATAACTACTAATGTATCAAGTATAGCTATTCATCTACAAGCTTTAAAGTAATTTACTATTTTCAAAAAGGATTTGATGCAGCTTATCATAAAACATCAACATACACATGACAGTTAAAAATAAGATAAAACAAGACATCATAAACAAAGAAAAATGCAGGTGAGATTATTATAATTAAAAACTAAAAACCTGTGCAAAACTGATTACTATAATAGAACAGTAAATTTAGAAAAGTTTTCTATACACAAGACAAAAAAGGAAAAGGCGCTGGGGTATATGGCTCTCATTTAATAAAGGGAAATATATACATATTCCTCAGGAGAAACAAATTTTAAACTGTTCTACTACTAAATTCCAATGATGATAACATGAATCTTTCCTTCTCTCCTTTCTTTGTCCATTCAATGGCTCTTTAATGAATGCCTTCTATGGCCCTAGTATTGTGCTAGTCATTGGGGACTCCATGTTGAGCAAAATAGTTCTCTGCCTATATGGAAAGTGAAGTAGTGGAAGAAATAGCCATTAATCCTTTTCTTTGTTTGCAATTACAAATTGGGATTATCACTATGTGGAAAGGAGCACAACGCTGTAAGAGCACATAACAAAAGGATATGACCTAGACCTGGAGTTCAGGAGAGCTTCCCCGAAGAGGTGATATTAGAGCTGAAGTTATCTAGTTATTAGAGTTATCTAGGTCTTTTCTTTCAAGGTGCTGTCCCTAGACCAACAGCGCTGGCACCAGTGGGCAGCTTTTTAGAGATACAGAATCTCAGGCTCCAGTCTGGACCTGCTGAATCAGAACCTGCATTTTAGCAAGATCCTTATTTAATTCTTTTGAACATTAAAGTTCGAGAGGCACTGATGTACAGGAAACAGTGGAATGGGACAAAGGGAACAATGTATTCAAAGGTTCTGTGGCAGGAAGTATTGAGGGACTGAAATACAAGCAAGGATGGCATGAGAAGGTAAGAGAGATCTATGCACACTGGGGACATGATGCAGGGTGGTGGGCCTGGAAGTTGTAAGTATCTTTGGAGATAAGGAAGAACATCATCAGATTTTTACTTGGAAAACTGCTCTTGCAGTGTGGAGACCAAATAGAGAGTATTCACAGTAGAAGCAGAGGGCCATTTAGGTGGCTATCCTGGTGTCTAGGTGAAAGATGATAGTGTGGAGTAGAGAGATTTCAGACATATTTAAGGGTTTACATTAATTTGCCAGTGAAGTAGAGTGATGGGCCAAGAATTATTCCTGAATTTCAAACTTGCCCTTTCTGAATGGTTAAAGCTGCTGAGATAGGGAATCCCTGGCAATCAGATTTGGATGAACAAATAAACAATTGGGTCTTAGATATGTTGATTTTATGTTCCTTGGAGGCAGTGGAGGTATCAAAGAGAGTGTTAGAAAAGTGAGTTAAGACTGATATAAATCTGGGAGTGAGATTAGGTGACACACTGAGCAATTAATTTAGGGAAGATGCAAAAAACAGTTTTCATAATGCCATCTCTTGTATTGAATTCCAATAACACCTGATAATTTAATGAAAGCATTTTTGTAGAGTGCCAAATTAATATAGTTCAACTGTATTATTTTCTATTGTTGAAAGGAGATTCTAGAATAGAGTTTAGAGAATTTGAGGGAAATAAATAGATAGCCAACCTGTTTTTTAGTCTTTCTCAAATGTTAATGGTCTTGACCATGCTTTGGCAAAAGTTGGATGGAACTCATTTAAAAAAAAAAAAAACTGAATTCCATGCACCTTAGCATACCTTTTATATGTTGCCAATTGCCTAGCCCACAATAGTATTTGAATTGCCATTTGCTAAAGTGAGAGCTATGCTTTAGATATCAGATTTGAAGGTGGCAAAACTGATATTCTATCATGAAAATTAATAAGCCTGAGAAAACTTTTCACTCAAACAGTGTCATCCTACCTCTGTGCAGAGAAGAGCTGCAGAGGTGCATCTGAGCTGTGCTAAAGCTAATCTTTAAAATATCTTCGATCCTGATCAAATAAATGGATAAAGACATGTTTGCACATCTGTAGTGTTGAGATATAATTTGACTAGGAAATTTAAGTGTAGATTTTATCAATCAACTATATTAGCCATAAACTGTAAGTGGCGGCTCTTATAGAATAAGTCTACCAGTGCAGATATACTCTCAAGAGGCTGAATATATGAACTCACTGAGGGGAGGGAGGAGCTGGAATCAGAAGTAATTATAAAAATATTTAACAACTCATATAGGATAGGAACGAATCAGTAAGAAAGGACATCAGTCACATTGTTGAAGTTCTGTCTTAAAGAACCTGCTGCTATAAAAAGCACTACTTGAGTTAGCTTAGATGGGAGTATTTTGAGAAAAAGGTACCACGGTGATAAGAGCATGGGTGGTCCTTGGGGCAGGGATAAGAGCACTGGTTAATGGTTACTGATTAATTATAAATAATAGCAGTATTTCACTATTTCAATAACAATCATGTCTGTTCTATTATCTACTGGCTGAATACTAGCCCTGTTAGAATTATACGTTTGAACAATAAGAAATGATAAAACCAGTAATCTTTGATTTGGGCATGGTTAATATTTTGCCATTATATTTTATAGCAATTAATCAATAGGTTCATCTGCTTTTTAAGGTCATGCATAATACACTGTGGAATCAGTGATAGAAGAAATGACGCATCTTCATTGTCTTTCACAGGAGGGTACTAAAGCCACGCATCCTAATGGGATTATTCATTCACAAGTAAGAGAGGAGAGGAAAGGGTAAAATACAGACCACCTGCACACCATTATACTTGGAATATGGTCTACAAATGACTGTTCCAAGCTCCTTTGATTCTGGGAAAAGTTTTATGATACAGGCTCTGGGACAACATTAAGTTGGAAATCTTAGCTGAGATAATATTATTTGGAGGGTGAGACAGCACAGCTTGAAATGATCCTGCCACAAACTTTACTTTCCTGACCATCCACTGTCCTGGGGCTAAAAGGACAAGAGTCAAAAAATCCAGAAAGAACTATCAGCTGAATTCAGGTACTTGAGGAAGTCCAGCTATCTCTTCTTTTATACTGACGTGCTTCTGGAACTCCACACCCTTTTCTATCATCTTCATCTGTTTTTATGACTATGTTCTGTGTTCTTGACTATGTTTCCTACATAATATTGTGAATTCACCTCAGATTCTGAATTGCAATTTATTTATCTTTGATTAAAGCAGTCTCTGATTATTTTGTTCATGGGATGGTTTAAGCCTGGATCTGTCACTCTGAACCTTCCTGTAGCCTGATCAATCCGATCATATTAACCAAGCCACTTTTCCTAGACTCTGTCTTCATTACTACTTTTCTACTTCTCTCACCTATTAAAAGTGATTTAATGACATTTTGCATCACTATTTTAAACATTATTTTAACACTAGACTTTAAAGATTCTGCTTATATAAAGTCTTTCCTTCTCGAAAATGGCCAGATTCATTCATTCTGAAAACTTGGTTTGACTGGTTCATAAATAAAAATACACTAAATTATGATTCCCAGAGTATATATTGGTAAGTGGTATAGCATATGATTATCACATCAATTGTAGTTTACTGTTTGTCTTTTGTTTGATGAGTGGTTTGGAATCCATGAAGAATGACAATCTCAGGATAGAGGATTAAGAAAAAACAGGATATTATTTTACTTGTTGCATTGAAAAAGATTTATTACAGGAATTTGGCTGTATTTTTTCTCTAGTCCATCTTATTTCCAATAATAGGTAATCATGATCCTACTTATTGAGTGCTTACATGCATATTTGTATTTAAAAATAAAAACATGTCTCAAATTGGGAGGTGGTGTTATAGTATACTTTGATCACCCTGTGGTTACAGTGTGAGGTGCATGTTCATCATGATCCCAAATTCATCAATGTTTCACTGTGAGAGTCAATATTAAAATTATTTCATAATTTTAATTTCAAGCTTCAAGGTTTGACAATGTATTTGTTATGATCGAAGCTTTTTTTTGCTTTCCCAAGATAACAAGACTTTCAAGAAGAAAATATACTGCTTGGGAACCAAGATAGGAAATGAGAATAATTTCCTATGTAAATACATGCAAAACTTAATCTTGGAAAGATTATTCCATTTGTATAGCACATAGTAGAAAATTATGACCCTCAAGGAATCTCAGAATTGACTTAAATTTCACCTTCATCCCCTAAAAAGCAGTCCTAAAGATTTCCTTTTTTAATAAATATCTGTGGGCCAGTTGTTCTTACTAATTTCATGGAGGGGTAGCTTTAATAGAGCCAAACGGTCACTTTGATTTTGGCCTTAGAGGAAAAAAAAAAATCTCCCATTACCTATAGTATCATTGTATTAGAAGTGTGTAATTACCTTCACTAGAACATTATGCATTATTACTGTTGGAAACATTTGAGATATAGGCTAATTTATAGCATTCTCAAATCTTGTCAGCTGTATAAAATCCTGTTGTTTCACTTTCCAGATAATTTTTCCTTATAAAACTTTCTTTCCTTTGTCTCCTAATAAATATGCCCTTTCTAAATCCTTTTTCTTTTAAAATGAAAAGACTAAAAGGACTACTTTTGTAATTAAAAGTCATTTTTAAATAACCTCAGAAGATTGTTTCTAGATATCAAAACATCTTTATGGTCCCATTTCTATGGCAAGAAAGACAAGCGACTGGAATCCTGCACATTTTACTGTAGTCTACATTAATTACCTTCTATTAAAAAATGACAAAGACCTTTTTGAAAGAGAATCTGGCACTCTTTCCACAGAAATGATGGCAGACACCCCACTTTGCTGATTTCTTGACACTTCTAATTACCTGTATTCATCTGAAATCGTTTCCTTTGTAGAGAGTTATTGGCATGATTTTCTGAGAACAAGAGGAAAATGGAAAACATTTTAGCAAGTTAAGGAAAAAAAAATCAACAGTATCATTGTTTGCTGCTTTTGTTGAAACTACCTACACAAGTCATTTGAGGGACATGAAGGTAAATGAAAGGTTACACTTTGCCCTGCACGTTGTTGCTGGTATTTGTAATGTCAATAACTGTAGAAGGTTGTCAGGAAACTGGAGAGATAAAGGTCAATAGCAATGACAAATATATCATTGTATGTGTTTGAATATGCAATATCAACCTAATCTGCCAGTGGAGGCTTTCACACCCTGGAAATATCAATCAGGTGCTATATGAAACCCACCTATTGTTCTCCAGTCTCCTAGAATGCAAGGGGATGATCTAAAGAATGAAAATCATTCAGAGAATTTTTTTTTGAGGAGGGGAATGGGGATATTGTAGTCATTGCTGAATATGCATATAAATGCTCATTATTTCTTTTAAAGGTGGGATTTTAAAAAAACATGAAAAGTTATCCAGTTTCTCTGATTGCTTCACGAGTAGGAAATTTTAATATTTTTCTTCTGACCAAAATGAGGAAGACACAATTCCACCTTGTATTTCATTGCTATGAGGTAAAGGCCAGAGCCTTTCAGTGTTATAAGCTAAATTAAATATTAACTATGCCTTTCATACAGTCTTGATAAAAATTTAGTCAGGCTAATGGTGAACCCTTATACCATGTCCTGCCTCCTGTTGATTTTGACATGTTAGAAAGTATGGCCATTTACATATAATAATAAATTATTTACAAATGAAATGCACAATAGGTTACCTAAACTGTGTCTCCACTAAGAACTGACTTGTTAATAAAATACCTATTCTTAAAGCCCAGCCAAAGTATTCGGATTCAGCAGAAAAATGCATCTGTCTTCCTGTTAGTAAATTGTACTAAAGAAATCATTGAAAAACCTTTTGGGAAATGAAAAGTAAAAATAAAATCGTAAGAGATCTTTTAAATGAATGTGCTTCAACTTGGTCTCGAAGAACACCTGCAGGATTTAAAGACTGTGTTTGAAATATAGAGGGATCATATTTTACGGATATTACTTTTTAATTTTTGTGTCTGCTGGTCCTTTACATTAAAATAAAATATTTAGAAAAATCAACTCTTCCTGAGACATTCTGCATTTTCTTGAGAATCAAGACCCCTTTCCCTAGGCCTGACCCAACGTACAAGTCGTCCTCCCCAAAAGCATACACAGGCCACATGGAAAGAGAGGTGAAAAAGAGACTTCCTGCTGAAGATTGTACAGAGTGACAGGAGAAAGAGCGGTAACCTCAGCAGCACCCTGAGGTGACAGAATAAGGAAAAGGCTGGAGGGGACAGGGAGGGCCTGAAGGAGCAAAGAGATGGGAAGAAAGATAACAATGTTTAGGGAGGGGAAAATAAAGAAGGGGCATCACAAAGGTAAATGTAAATATAATTTAACACCATGAATGTATTTGTTACATAGGAAAAGTGAGATTTACTGAAGCCAGGGAGAGAGAAAGGAGAAAGGTAGACTGCAGACATTGAGAGAGAAAGGGAAGATATTCAGAGGGCTGATCAGAAGAGAAAGTCCTAGACAGAAGGAAAGAAATAGAAATAGCAAAGGGTCCCTGATGTTTTCTAGCCAGGGGGCCTGTCCATTCAAGGGACAATAAGTCAGAGGCTTAATGTCCCCTTTCTTCTACATATGCCACATATAAATGAACCCGTTTAGAAAGACATGTGCCATGTTCATTGCGGTGAATCTATAGTGTTCTTGTGCTTTTTATTTTCAAATATTCTATAGAGTTCCTTATGGAGATTTTTTTCTTTTTTTTACATTTAGTCTTTACTAAAGCTCTACTTATTTCCAGAGAAATAATAACTTAAAAAGTCCTCACACAAAAACCTACATGATTGCAGTAGGGCATTTTGAGTTTGGATTATTTTATCTTTCACTAGTTTCCCTTTCTATTTAGTTAGTTTTTGATTATGTTTTTGACCTTCAGATAAGACTCTTATGTAAGTAAACAGTCTGGCTAAATTCACCATGTGCCAAATGACAGCCATAGGACTATCCCAAAGTTTTATGTATTTTACTTTTTATTTTTTGTAAATTGAAATTGTATAAACCAAAGAGAACCTTTACTTTTCTCTTGTCTTCTCGCTTGAAGGTGGTATTTTCTTCATGAAGGTAACTGAAAGGTTTAAGAAGAAATGGAAAAGCTCCCATGCGCTTGACGTGAATGAAATGGAGATAACTTTTCTTTGTAATCTCAGTAACTTGGATGCAGGTGCTAAAAACAATAGAGTCCTGGACTGTTTATGCAAGAATGTCTCCTCTTTACAGGATAACATCTGGGGGAGAATAAAAGTTGGAAGGTTTAATTTTTAAAATTTTATTCCCCTCTCTTTTAATTTGGGTAAAAGTTAGTTTGGAGTTGAGCAAATAATATAGTGTAAACAGTTTCATAATCTTTCTTTTGATCTGCTTTTAAAAAAGTATGTGAGATAGCACAAAGAGTGCTATTCTTTTATATTAGATGATTGGCATCAGAAATCAGTTTATTAAATCATAATTTTCTATTGAATTTACATAATGTTACAATTTTTTTCTTTTCTTTCACAGGGCAATAACAAAATTACATAGTGATTTTTGCTTTTCTCTCCCCTTTGTTTAATGTATTACTGGCCATTTTAGTCATCAATGGCCCACAATGGGAACTATTCAGAATTTGTGAAATTCTTCTGTAGTTTTATTCTGTCCAGACTAAAATTTTTCTATACTTTCTAAGTGGAATAACATATTCTACGAGGTGAATGTGCTGAAAGAGTACTGTAATTCGCAGGTGTTAGAGATGAGAGGGATTAGATATAATTTTATTCATATCTATCTTCTCTATCTCTCTATGTAGACAGATGAAGTATTAGACATGACAGAGGGTGCAGTTGTGAGGAAAATCATAAATCTCAGGTTCTTTCTGAGGTAAGAAAAGGGTGAAGGCCAAATGCTTCCAGTTTTCTAGAAGTTAACTTATGCTTAGGTAGACACACCAACACCCTCTCTTCTCTCTCTTTCACTCACACATGCCACATTAACTGAGTCTTCCTGTTTGAAAGGAAAAATTATCTAGCTTTTAATGTAATGTTAATTTTTTTCAGATTTTTTCTGGGTCAAAACTCACTAATCTTATTTATTAAAAGTCTGCTTAAAGAAATTAAATAGACATAAAATTATTTTGATTATTTTTGCATTCTAAAGAAATTGGGGTCTTGGTAACTTTCCGAGATACTGTGATCTGAATTTAAGCAAGAGAGGACAACCAAGGTAAAAAGCAGAAGTTAAAGGATCAAGTAGAAAAAATGACAGTAAGAGTTATGGGAAAAAGTAAAATGGATTAGCTGGTGGAGAGGAAATATAAACTTTAAATATAAAAAAGGAAAGATTTGTTCAATTGAAAGTAAGAAAAAAGACACAAGGAGCCACAGTGGATCACAAGCTAATTATGGGTTAAAAACATAGCCCTATTGTTCAAAGACAAAATACTGACAGTCACGGAGAATTTAAGAAATATAAATAATCATTCACATTATGTACATTAGCAGTCTGCTTCTTTATTCTACGGTGTCCTTTTGGCTCCTAATACTCATGGCAAATGTGCGGAATTTGGAGTAGGTGCAGAGGAGGCAAAATAACTGAATGGTTGGGAAATAGACTCAATGAAACAAGGGTAAAGAAACTGGCCTTGTTTAGTCTGGAGAGGAAAAGAATTGGAGGGAATTAATAGCAGTCTTCAAGTTCATGAAGGGATACAGTCCTTTGCAGGTAGAGGTGAACAGCTGGTCTCTGTTTCCTCTGGGAACAGTGCAAGACAGCAGGGTCTTAAATGCAGTAGATGGGGATTTAGGCAAGATGTTAAGAAGATCTTCTCTACCTCAGGGGAAGTGCAGGGAGATGATCTTCCTTGTTGAATTATCATTATTATTATTTTCGTAGTCAGCGAGTCCAAATTGCAGAATAAAAAACAGAGAATGAAATCTATAAAACAGGAACCAATGTAGGAAACGAAACAAAGAACGAGTAATTGTGATCCAGGGATAAGGTCTATCTGGGATGAAAGAAACACTGCATTCTAGAATTTTGTTAAGAGTCAGAATATTTGACCAGAAAAGAAAATATAGAAAACAGAAAAGGGTTAAACAGGCAAAGACAAAATAATAAAAATTTGAGAGTATGGCATGAATTTAGAATAAATATATAATTTAAATCAAAATTTTGTTTTAGTGGTGGGAGAAAAATTTTAAATATCCATGTGTATAATATATACCAGCCACTAGTAATTTTAAAAAGTTCCATGGGATTGACATCCTTAAATATTAAAAATAGGGTCAATAAACAGATTTGCCATTTTTATTCCCAGTTTTGTATAAAACATAAAATAATGGGAAAATGAACTAAATATCTTCTTAAATCTTTTCCAACCTTCGATTTTATAACATAGGGGAAAATTATGTTTTTGTGGTAAGAAAATAATACAAATATACCACAAGAATAAAGCATGTATAGAATTGAAGAAGTAATATTATAATAGTAGGAATAACTCAGAAAAATGATTGCAAATGTCATTGACATCCTTATCATGAGCGATATTAACTGAGTGTTCAGTAATCTAGGGTTTATGCAGCTCAAACAAAGGAATGTGACTCATGAATTTAAGAAACTTAGAGTCTAAGATTGGTTGTCATTTGATAAGAATGTTGCATTCTAGGTGAATCAACTGGGATTGCAAAATCTATTGCACTTAAAATGATGCTTAGGTGTATAAATACAGAAGCGTAAATGACCATTTCAGCAAACTGAATTGTTGAAGGGTATGCATTAGCTTTTAAAATAATTACAGAGGTTAAAATTTCCAACCCCCTTGAACTATGATTGAAACTCCAACCAATAATCAAAATTGTGCTTAAAGATCACAAATAGATTGTATGTCTGTGTAAGCAACTTGATTCCTAGACTACTTGGTCAGTTTTATCAATTTGCTGGTTACTTTTATTTCTTCAGACAGTCCCTCTACCTCTTTGAAAACAGAATGGATTCTGCTTGTGTTTAGCTTTGTTGGACAAATTCTCAATATTTCACAGCTGTATTTTGTCACTGATAGATATGGTCTAATGTGTTTTGCAATGCACTATTTTTTCCCCCTGATGTTTGAAACTTTTCTTCACTTTAAAAAGCAGAAAATAGAATAGTCCATATTTGAGTTTATTTTGCCAAGATGATAGTTATGTATATTTTATAACATTCTGGTACACAGAGCTTAGCAATTTAAAAATAAATCCTTGAAAATATTTTTTACTGCTTTTTAAAAATATACTTACAAACACTTTACTTGTAAAATGATTTTAGTTTGGAAATATATCTTAGTCAATCTCTCTCTCTCTCTCTCTCTCTCTCTCTCTCTCTCTCTCTCTCTCTCTCTCTCTCTCTCTCTCTCTCTCTCTCTCGACAAAGAAAAGCCTTTTGTTCTGGTCGCTCTGGCACTACCTCATTCTGTGACTTTCTGCTGTCCCCTAGTGGCATGTTAATCTTCTTGACTACTGTGTGATTGCCCTGGAACCAATTCTCTACTCTTCTGTGCTTTCTTGTGACTCTCATTAGCAGACATTTAAAATACTATTAAACAACCCATGAGCTGCCTTTTAGAAGCAATAACCCTGTTCTTTAGCCCAAACAGTTTTCCGTTTATGAATTCTTCCCCGGTAAACACGTCCAGGGAATGCACGCTATCTAGGTACATTTTATTATTTCACCACAATAAACATTTCAGATTTTTAGAATTCTAACACAAAACTGATGAAAGCAAAATGTTATCAGTTTTGACTGTTCTATACATAACAAACATACGGTAGCTAAAAGGTAATTTGTGACAGGTCAGACTATTTATGTCAACAGGTTTACAAACAAAAATTGTACTGTTTTTTTTAGTTTGCTTTTCAAAATCCTGGTTGGTTACTATCATTGTAATATTTGCACTTTCCATGGTGACATATTTCTATAAAATGTTTAAAAAGATATAATGACACTATATATATTTGAAGCATTAGATGAAATTCATTTATGTAAAAGACAGACTTACATCAACATTTACCAGGATGAATTAAAAAAAAAGTTCTTAAATTTTTCTGTATGTTATCTTTCTACATGAATCAGAATTTTTTTTTTTAATTTAAAGATGGATTGGTTATTTTCTCTCCCTTCTATGTTTTATATGCTTGAGCTACAATGTTCAACTCTAATATGTGGCTAGTAAATTTTTCAGTGTAGCATTTTAGTTTTCTAAATCAGTCATTTCAAAATATATAGAATGGAAATGGAATGTAAGAATTTGTCAAAAACAATATTTCAGTTTTTTAAGAAATTTAATTTTAACTGATAAAGAATTACTATAAATCTGGCTTACACAATTGTTTTAAAAGATGGCTAAAAGTAAACCAAGAAGAATTTACAAGAAAGAAAGCTCTGATGAAATCTAGCCTATTAGCTGAACTTTACAGAAATCTGAGATGTATACTGAACTAATGATTTCTTGGCACTGTCTTTTTTGGCCCTTGTCATGGTTTTGACAATTATCACATGAATAGCAACACTTTTTTCTTTCTGAACTCAGGGAGAAGGGGGTTTGGAGGGGGGTTAGGGGTGGGAAGGAGTCCCAAAGCCCAGGAAACTCCTATTTCTTCGTAATTCATGTGTACAGTTTGGCCATGTGGAAGAATTAAAGTGTAAGGTTCTGTTAAATGACAATATTCTTGTTTCTTCAAAGAAAAGTTGATGTAGCTTTTGAACTGCCTCTCTCATCTGCAAGGTCAGATTGCTGCCCAATTTAGTCATTTTGTCTGTTTATACATGTCTCCGTTGGGATAAGATATCAAAAAACAAAGCCCTAGATTGCAATCAATCTTGGCTTAAGTGCAAAGTCATCCGACCAATCCAAGAAGTCCTAGTGACTATCACGAGGAAAGGGAAAAGGAAGAGTTTAAACCTCCTAAACTTTTTCTCAAGAGAAAAGATAAACTACTTTTCCAAACCCCCTTAATAAATGATAGAACTCATACCCTCTCCTTCAATTTTGCTCTGCCACCCAATTTCTCAAATTCAAATTACATGGTTTTCTAAAAATACATCCTCCATCAAACATTGTAATTTACAATAGCTATTTTTCACACAGAAATGTCTGATTTTTTAAGTTGTCTATTCAGATTGTAAATGTTCTAAAAATGTTCTCCTGGAGTTATTTTTAAAACCTCATGGTATGTTGGATAATAAATATTGTTGCTCTGTTACTGGAAACATTGAAAACAACATATCTGACAAGTTAATAGGAATGAGGATTCCATTTGAGATTTTAATTAATTTTATTTTAGATAAATGTGACTCTTTCAAAATCTTAGCTCTAATAACTAAATGGGAATTTTTTGACATTATATATTCTGTTCAGTTAATTATCTTGTAGATTATGTGGAAAATCAGTACAGAAAAGAGTTTCCGTTTTAAAAAAAAATTAAATCCAGAGACAGTCTTAATAAATCTTCTGTAAAGTAATATAGCATTATCAGTGGCCTATTCTCTACAGAATTAGTTTTTCCAAAACAAATAATAAAGCTGAGCAGTCCTACTTTTTACAACTCTGGAGACTATCTAAACAAAATGAACAGATTTATAGGGCTATTTTTAGTGTGTGTCACTTGCATTACAGTTTACATTTGCTTTCGAACCTTATTTGACATTCTTGGTAGAAAAATACAGGCAGAACACTCATTAAGATCCTTAATAAAGGACAGTCTCCATAGGGCAGTTACCAAAAAACCAAAGCTGAGGTATGTATAAGACTGTTATTTTGAACTTTACCTGATGCTGCTTCATTTTCATTTGTCTAAATAGTAAAGCCCTAAACCAAGTTACAGATTTAGAGGTTCTGTTTATTAAAATCATTAGACATTGGTATAGTCTACTAATAATAACTGAAGTGAAAGCACATTTTTGATGGTAGGAATTTTCTCACAGCAACAGGTAAGTACTGCTATGCCTCAATAACTATTATTTTTCCATAAATTGCATATTCACATTAAAGTGAAAATTAACTTGCTGGAGAAGTCTAGTACAATGTTGTGATTTTCTGCAAGCCGTTCTTCTACGAATAAAAAATGCATGGAAAACCTTATGTAATGTTATGAAATATGTCATCACACATAGATTTATGGATAAAACATGTTATATTTTGAAATATAGATGCGAGGATTGAATGTTTGCATTTTGTCTAAACCAAGTTTCTCTAGCAGTTTGTTCCACGTGAGGAGAAAGGCCAGTGCCTTCCATTGTGAAGGGGACCTAATTTCTCTTGCATATACAAATAAGGAATGAAGAATTCATCTCCTTTTTTTTTAAATTCTGTAAAGATGTATGAAGAGGAAAATATCAGAAAGCTGAATCCAGATACATAGCTAACCACTTTATCACAGTTTTCTCTTCTATGTAAAGGGGAACACTTTGATAAGGTTAGACTGTACAGAAAGCTTAAATTGACACCCTGTTCAATGTGTTGTGTGCTTTTATATTAATCACGTTCATGTAAAACTCCCTAGTAAGGAAATGCCGTAGCTGTAGACATCATTTAGTTGAGCCTTATACAGCTCAAATTCAAAGGTAAGAAAACAGACAAGAATTTTACACCAACCACCCCTGATAAGATTATGTTTTCAAAGCAAAAACATGTCTACAAAGAGTGGGGGTGTGGAAACGTATGATTAAACACTCAAGAAAACATGCTTTCCCACAGAGCAGCCTCTTTATTTGCATGAAATAATTCTTTTGAACAACAAAAAAAAGTAACTTGGCACAAACTATTGGAGCTATTAAAAGTCAGTGTACTACATTTAAACTGAACAAGAGATTTCTATAAAATTATGGCTTCGCAGATTGCTCTCTATGATAGGTTGAAAAGTGAAAATGATACATTTGGGCTAATAGAGAAAAATATTCATTGTAACTGCTGGAAAAATATATATTAAAGCACTTTGGGAGGTTTCAAACAGTTTGCTACAGACATCTAAGAAAGTAGTTTTATAGCTTGATGAGTGTTTTTAACTAGTTAAAGATGTTACTACAGCTACCTTAAAGCCACGTTGTAAACAAAGCCTCTGATTAAAAGATTGTCAGAGATTTTCTTTTTTTAATTCTAAGCTTTCAATCATGCTGTTTCTTTGGCTTTGCAGTGTAAGGGAATTGCTTTTCTATAGTAAATTTATCAATTACTAATTAGTTTGGTGGTGAGTGCCTAATTTGGGTTTCTATATAATATCAGGCCAGTTTCAATTTCTTCTAGCCCTGGTTTGTCCTGGCCTATTTAACATATGAATTAAGCTCAAATATCTTTCAAAATTCAATGCTGTAGTTATTCCTGCCAAAATAATAAAAAATAATTTATTGTTGTAATCTCGATTTATGGTTTAGTTAGGCAGAGTGAAAATATGACCTCTGTAGGAATCCCCATTGCCCCCTAAATTCCAGTTTGCTTTACAATGGGTTTGTGTGCTGGTGAAAGTTGGTGCAGCTAACACTTAATATGTCGATTTAAAAATGAGCTGCTTTTGATTTTAAAATAATATTTAAACGAGAGAAGGAAAAAATCCTCTACAAATAGATTATTTTGCTCCTTGTAACTTTAAATAACCAAACCAAAAAAAAAAGATAAGATAAATATATTGCAAGCAGGGACAGATGAGGCATTTTTCAAAATTAAACTGCTATGACAAGCAGTTGTAAGGCAGTCTGTTTTCTTATTTGGAGGGGGGTAATTAGGGGTATTATAATTGAAAATGCAGACTCACAGCAACTAAAATCTTCTTTTTTAAACAAATATTCACACAATGCTTTATAATTTTGGTGAGCTTTACTTTCCAACTTTGGTAGATTTATTTCAAATTTTTATGATATCACTTTATGTTTTATATATTTTTGTCCCCAAAGCATTCTCCAAATGGTAGTTATTTATGTGAATAATAGAACAAAGCATGAAAATATGGCTTTTCTCCTTACTCTACTATTGAAGTAGAATGTGATCATTAGCCAGGGCTGTGGTTTAGTAGCAACATTTTGAAAAACAGCCTAAATAAGTCAATGTCAAATTAATCAAGAAGGGAACTATTATCATTTTCAAAAAATATATATACCATTAGGATCTTTCAGCTATAAATAACTGTTATGAAGAAAATAGCAGGTTGCATCTTTAAAACATTAGCATACTCTACCTCTTTGGAATGTTAAAAAGATTCAGTACTCAACTTGGATTTGTGAAGATGGTGATTAAGAAACTGTTCGTGATTATAATAAAGTCACATGATTAACCCTGAATTTAGAAGTTGATGGTGCCAAATAGAAAGTGCTGTGAGTTAAAGTGTTTGTCTCTCTCCTTTATAATTTGAAAAAGTATTTCTGTATCAGCTTCCTCACTGTCTGCAAAGATGCCTCATTTCTGAAGTAAAGTTTACTTTATCCAAATTTCTTCTACTGCTTTTACTTTGTTTCTCGAGTCAGAGATAAAGAATTTTTTCTTAAGCTTTGCTTTCTTTTTTTTTTTCTACCTTCTTGTGGTTAATAAGAATTTATCATTTAGAGGTCCTTCAGGTTGAAATGCATATAAAAATCATTTTTGATTTCCAAAAACTATTTACAGTGAAAGCAGAAGGAATTTCAATCATTTCATCATGTAGTTTATATATCTAGGTATACTTTTAATTAAACACCAGTCCATAAATAAGCAAATAATAGAAGTTAGCAGAGAAGCAGTTGATCTAAATCATGACAGTTGCTCATTTATCTCTGTCCTAACTAGACAATAGGAAATGACACTATGCTCTTGTTTTCTATGCATTAAGATTTCCTTTTTAAACAAATGCAATTGAGGCGGTTTGTTTTCCGACAGCTCAGCACACACTGCCAGTGGCCAGAGTTTTGTCTCGTCTTCATCCAGAGGAGGATTAATCTTGGTGATGCTGCAAACAAAATGTATGTCTGAGGTCAAAGTGCAGACTGCCTTTTGGGATCTGCATTACATTAATGTCATTTTTGGGTTCCTGACGTTAATCAAAACCAACACCATAAAGCGTCACTTAGCTAATTTGTGTATTATTGTCAATGTTACCATTAATTATGCGATTGTGAGGAAAAAGAGGATTAATGAGATGTCACAGGTAATTTACAATGATCAGGCTCCCCAGGACATTAAGAAAACACTAGCTGGGTAAGATTACCATGCAATCTTAATAGTATGCAAGAAGCAAAAGTCTTTCTTGAGGCACCACGCTAATATTGCCCATCATTATCAAAATCCATCTCCACTAGATTAATTCCTAACTTTTAAATATCTTGCTTAAATTAAATATTTGTTTTGCTTAAAACATTAGGCCTTGATGTATTAATTGTGAGACTTTTTTTGAGGTGTCTCTCCAAGTTCTGAGGATAGGCTACTGTTTCTCTCAAAAGGTAGGCAGAGTCACACAGCATTAATTCTTTACCATGCTCCGTGAACTTGGGTTCATATTTAATATTCCTGTGACACCATTTTAGGTGATTTGGGTGGTCGTATTTAAATCAGACCAATAAAAAGTTCTCTTATATCATTATATTTCCTCCACCTAGGCCTCACTGACAGCCATGTACATAAAAGGCGTTTGCTTTCTCTCATCTCATTTCTGGAATTCATTCAGTGAGGAGGGACAGAATAACCTCATGTAAGAATTACATCAGCACGGTACATATGGGTCTAAAAGCACTGAAGTGTGGTCCCATGGTCTAAAAGCCATGTAGAAACAGGAGGGCTGGGCCTCCGCTTCCCTCTCTTGCCCAATCACTGTGCAGTGTGGTGAGTCAGGGATCTGTTCAGAGAACAATCTGGAGCTGCCAGGGGAAATCAGAGAGTTTTTGGTTCAGTTTGCGATTGGAAAATCAAGCCTGATAGCAGTGCTCACTAAGTTCCCGAGAGCCTAGCAGGAGAGGTTCTGAGAGCCCAGCCAAGAGAGGAGCTGGAGCTAGGGACCAGGAAGTACTTTGTAAGAATCAGGAGACAAGAAGATGGGAATTGTTGAGAAAGCAGTGGACTAAATCTGTGACATTTATTTATTTAACAGATATTTGTCCATTTCTCATCAGGCACTAGGTACCACGACAAGGGTAGGGATACAGTGGGGAGCAAACTCAGACGTGATCCCATGGAATTCAGTGCTCAGAGCCTTGGTAGCTCAATTAGCTAGCCTTCTGTATTGTAGGGTGGAAAACAGATGGGAATTATAGAAGGCTGTGTAGAAGGAGCCCATTTAGGGGAGACCACTTGCTATTTTAATTTGAATTTTTATTAACTCATTTTGGTCTTGTCCTAGCCTTATTTTTATTTAGTTGAGCAATTATATAATAAAAATACAGAATTACATATTTGATCTTACACACATATGTGCAATCCAGGTTTAAATCCCAGCTCCGAGGAAACTCGAGCAAGTTATTTAACCACTTTGATGTGTCAGTATCTTCATCTGTGAAATGGAGATAATAAAACTTAAGCACTATAGTCATCAAAATTAAATGAAATAATGAATGTAAATTACTTAGCACAGGACTCAGGACACAATAAGGGCTTAATAAGTCAGCGGTCTTCAGCCTTAAATTTGTATTAGGAACAGCCGTGGAACTTCAGAAAATACAGCTGCCTGGGCCACACTCCAAACCTATTGAATCTGAATACCTGGGTGTAATCTCAATGGGTAACCTAGATGAAAATCACTGCAAAAAAGATTAAATATTTATCATTTATTATTAGGAATTATTGTTAACATTAATATTGCAGTGAAACATCTAAAATATTTTTAATCTGATGCCATAGCCTAAAGGCTATATATGTGGGATCATGAATTTTATCAGGTCCTTGTATGTGTGATTGTAATCTTTGGGGCCAAACGATTTGAATTGGGTATCTAAAAATATATCAAATAATGTTATATTGCAATTACTGTTTGTGTGCACATGTGTGTATATGTACAGATCTATTTCCCTGGGGTGAGTGCAGAAGTTTGAGATGGCTGGTGTGATATGAAAGCTGTTTTTAAGAAAAATTGTTCATGTACTAGAATAAGGTCAAACCACAAGTGAGCTGAACTTCACCATCTATTAACAAACGAAAATAAAACATTTATTACATTGTCCACTCTCACTTTTTTATATTTATGGTATATTCCAAGAAGATTTCCCTGTTGGTATAAAATTTCACAAGCAGAGAGGGGAAAAGAGGAAGAAGTTTAAATAAAAATGTTTTATTATTGATTTGGCATTGTTGGGGCTGACCATATAGATTGCGGAAATAATATAGTTTATTTCTTTTTTTTTATTGGCTCTACAAAGTAATAGCTTAGCATAGCTATTAGTTTATCTTGTAACTAACCTTTGAACTACTTTCTGAGTTGGTTGTTTTCCAGAAAGCAGTATAGTCAATAATATAAACACTGAAAGATTTTTAATAGCATTAAGTGCACTGAAGGAGAAGATTCTACAGAGAAGATCTGCTTTTTCTCTGGCCTGTGGCATTTTATGGATTTGAAATTTCCTACTGTGTTATCATGGTCCTGTGACAAAAGAGCAGGTGACAAAATCCCTGCTCTAACTAAAATTAGGGATCTATCCATGTATAGACTTTATTTATGTTCTGAAATTAAATGGCCTATGTGCTTTTATCTATTCACCATATTGGCATAGTATGAAGAAAAAGATGTATCAAAACATCCTGTACCAAAAGAAGTTTATCGAGGAATTAGATGTTATACATAGAGTCTTTCATTATTATTTTTTAATGTGAATGATGGTATGTGGAACTGTATGTAAGATCCATTGAAATTATTACTCAACACACCAGAACTGTATATATGTTCTTTTTTTTTTTTTTTTTTTTTGAGACGTCTCACTCTCTTGCCTGGGCTAGAGTGCTGTGGCGTAAACCTAGCTCACAGCAACCTCAAACTCCTGAGCTCAAATGATCCTCCTGCCTCAGCCTCCCAGGTAGCTGGGACTACTGGCACGTGCCACTGTGCCTGGCTATTTTGTTTCTATTTTTAGTTGTTTGGCTAATTTCTTTCTGTTTATAGTAGAGATGGGGTCTTGCTCTTGCTCAGGCTGGTCTCGAATTCCTGAGCTCAAGCAATCCTCCTGCCTCGGCCTCCCAGAGTGCTAGGATTACAGGCTTGAGCCACTGTGCCTGGCCTTATGTTCTTAAGTTTTATATAAATGCATCGTAGTGACCAAAAGTCAGGATTGCCAACATATTCATGTAAAGAGAAGAAAATGTTACTCAGGTGACCACAAAAATTCCTCTTCAACATAATTATGAAAAGTCTTCTCTAAGATTGTAAAGCTTCTATTTTGATGTCAAAGAAAGCTGGCTAAGTAATTATCATAGCATTTCTAGCTTTTCAACCACTGGCCAAAACATCCTGGTAACCTTCAAGATTACTATGGTCCTATATTGTCAATCAAGCATCACCAAACCCACAATGTACTTACAGAGTATAAAGCCACATATGATCAACATTTTCAAAACAAGAATCCTCCTAACACAAAGAGGTGCCAAGAAAAGTGGTATCCTCACGTTAAATTCTTTTGAAAAACAATGCATTTATATTTTTCTCTGTGAGACTAACAATGTGCATTGACTTATTAAATACTCCTATTGTAAATCAATATTTTTGACTTCGAAATTTATTTCTGCCCAGTAAAACATTAATATCCCTTGGAATTTCTGCTCCATGGAACACACTCCAGGTGACATGGCCGTAGTTATTTTCTGGCTCCACCAGTTGGTCCAAGAGCAACCCAGTGGGAGATGGGAATGATTAGCAAGTATGCCTAATGAAGCCAGTTTGATGCAGAGTAACCAGGGAAAACCCAGGGCCACAGCTTATATGTCAGTGCTGATTGTTAGGTCTGTAGCATTAGATGACGGCCAAAATGGAAGAGTAAATAATGTGAAAAAATTAGAAGTATTGAAGAGAACAAAGAATTAAGTGTGAGAAACAAGAGTAGGCCAATTATTTAGAGTCAAACTGCAAAAGAGTGCTGGAGGTCCTTTTTGATGTGCTTTCTGTTGTAAGGTCTAGAAGTAGGGTGGAGGAAACCTTTAAAACATAGATGATAGACCCTTAATGCACAAAGATTGAAGGAAAACACAGGAAATAGTAGCATGATCTGTACATCCTCTCCAGTATTTTACGTTTTGGTAGACTGAGGCTGTAGTATATTCTGAATAAGTTAGCTGACAATGAGAAGTTCTCTGACAAATTTTGATGGCGCGATTGGGGATCTTAAATTAGGTGGTGCTTCTGTTGCTGTGTCTAAAGAATAAATAGTAAAAGTGGTATTAGTCAACTGGTCTATAGAGTCATGATCAGGGATCACAAAGGACATGGAAACCTTTTGCAAAATATGCCAACCAGAAAATTTTATCTGCACAGATCAAGGAATAGCAATGAAAATAATCTAAATGCCTATCTATAAACTTCTATTATAGTGGGGACAATGTTCTTGAAGCATATATCCCAGGGTTATTGGAGATTTCAACCACTTTGGCCAAAGCCACATATTCATTGAGACTGGTAGATGAAGAATGGCTCCCAAATAATAAGTTATTGGTTCCTCTACTGTGAGGAAATGGTCTGAGTTTAAGGATATAGTTCCCTTAAACTCAGTTTAAGGAATCTAACAATCCCAGCACATAATAGGCAAAAGCTCAATAAATGTCAGGCGAACGAATATTCAACTTGTAAGGTGATATGAAGTAATACACCTATAAGCAAGAGAGGAAAAATAAATGTATTAAGAATATTCTGAGACTATGTTTTTAACCATATAACAAAATCATGACGACTGGGTACACATGAAATTAGACAGGTCAACTTGATAGCATAATGTGCACTTTAAAAAAAATTGAATGTCTTTTTTTATACAACTGACATGGATTCTGGGAGACAGAAGCAATATAAGATTTGTAACTAGTGACCATAACAACAAATTTAACAGTAACCTTAATGAGTCCACAATATGATAAAGACCATTTTTTCACCTGTTGGTCTTTTCCTTATATATACAATTTGATTGGTTCCATTTGTTCCATCTTTTTTTTTTTTTTTTTTTTTTTGAGACAGAGTCTCACTGTGTTGCCCAGGCTAGAGTGAGTGCCGTGGCGTCAGCCTAGCTCACAGCAACCTCAAACTCCTGGGCTCAAGCGATCCTTCTGCCTCAGCCTGACGAGTAGCTGGGACTACAGGCATGTGCCACCATGCCCAGCTATTTTTTTTATATATATTTTTAGTTAGCAAATTAATTTCTTTCTATTTATAGTAGAGACGGGGTCTTGCTCTTGCTCAGGCTGGTTTCGAACTCCTGACCTTGAGCGATCCGCCCATGTCGTCCTCCCAGAGGATTACAGGCGTGAGCCACCGTGCCTGGCCTAGTTCCAGCTTTAAAAATGAAAAACACTGGGTAAGCAAGTATATCCCCATATCCTACATGCTTTAAGATGGCCCATCTGCTGGTAGAGATGAAAAGACTTTCAAGTGTATACATTGCCTTTTTGACTATGTAGTCTGTCCATACAGAAATCTCTTTCTGTATCTCAGAACTCTATGATTAAGTAGGTGAACTGTGCTGGAAGGATTTCACCTGTGACCTACATTCAAATGGAGGCAAAGATACTCATAACACTAAAATATAAAAAGCAGGTGCATAAAAATCTATACAAGACCTTCAGACATTTTCTCCATTTTTGAGGAGCTAAAGTCACTGGGCTTCCCTTATTTATCCTATGTAACTTCTCTACTTTTTTGGTTTTGTTTTGAGACAGGGTGTTGCTCTGTTGTTGCCCTGGCTAGAGTGCAGTTGAGTGATCCTAGCTCACAGCAACCTCAAACTTCAAGGCTCAACCGATCCTCCTGCCTCAGCCTCCTGAGTAGCTGGGACTACAGGCATGCGCCACCATGTCCAGCTTGGGAAGCCATCTATGCCGAGCCTGGATTTCTAACCCCAGAACCAGTGCCATAATAATGTTGTTTTAAGCCACTAAGTTTTGTTTTGGGATAAATTTTTACGCAGCCATGGATAACTAATACAAATTTTGGAACCTAAAGGTAAGATGTTTCCGTGACTGGATAGTGGGTCAAGGCTGGAAGGATTTTGAGGAGTGGGTGTTAGCGAAAGACTAAATTTTCTTGAAGATCCAGAACAATTTCATCTACATCTTCTATAAATTAGGACTAACAAGAAAGCATTAACAATAAGTTCTTGAGTTACATTTGATAATGTTCTCACAAGAATGCCTTAAATGTTGTGGATATCCAGGCTGGTGAATATCTGTAATTTAACACAGTGGTAGCCTTTTATATGTGCAATTTCCATCTTCTCAGACACATAATGTGTGCCACACACAGTGGATGTGTATGGTGATTTTATGTGGGGCAGGATGCTCTTCCACAGCTTTTTATGAGGTTCTGAATTCTCCCATTAACTTTTTATGGGTATCTGGCTTGAATCTGTGCCTGTGAATAAATGATCGCACTTTCTTTTTTCTCTTATGGAAGCAATGCGTGACCATCCCACTTCAAACCTTAGTTCCATTTGTTAAGTAATTTTGATTATAAATATATTCTTAGGTTGTGCATAACTTTCTCTGATTTTAGCACAAACAGAAATTCCCTTTTGCAAAGCCTTGAACTAAATCTATTTAGTGTTTTTGCTTTGTATAAGTGGGAGAAAAAACAAAAACAAAAACGTGTTGCGTACCCTTAAGGAATTCTGGCTCATGCATAGTGGAGAAAGGAGTGCTAATGGTTTAAGTTCCTAAAGACATTTGAGTCAAGACAGCTAAAAATATAATATTGTGTTATATAGCCACCTGACAATATGTAAAAATAATAATAATATTCATTTGAAAGAAATGTCACTTATATCTATCTATATCTGTGTCTATATATCTGTCTCTGATCAAACAGCATCCAATTCTCATTTCATTGCACTGGGTAGAAAGAAAATGCAAGTCGAATCAGTCTATGTTTTAAAATTACGTTTTATCTAAATTTGGATCTATTTACATAAAGCAAATTTATTTAGTATTTAGCATGACCTCTCCTTATCCATATAGCTTGAGAAACAGGATATTTGTAAACCCTTCAATTAAGGGCCAGTGAAAAAAGAGATAAATATGGGAAAATGTTTTTGGTCCCATTGGCATGTGATTATTTAACAGGATTCAAGCGATTTAATAGTAATATGGTCCAACCTCCTAGAATCGATCACTTTGGCCTCCATTGCCACCCAGGATTTATATATGTACTTTAAAAATTACCTTTATCAATGAAAATTACATGGCAAATCTTACATGAAAGTCAGGTAGAGTGCTCTTTAGGTGGTGTGCTTTGAAGAAAAGTCTCTCTAACGAGAAATATCTTTCTCCATGACATTATGCTGGCCATTATTCCGTCTTCTTTTGAAAAGTTTCTGTTCATTTCCATTGCCTATTTATTGATGGGGTTGTTTGATTCTTTCTTGCTGATTCTTTTAAGTTCTAGATAGATTCTTGTTATCAGACCTTTATTGGAGGTTTAGAGAGCAAATATTTTCTCCCATTCTGTAGGTTGTCTATTTGCTTTAATGATAGTTTCCTTGGCTGTGCAGAAGGTTTTTAATTTGATCAGATCCCATTTGTTTATTTTTGTTGCTGCAGTGATAGTTTTGGGGGGTCTTCAAAAATTCTTCATCTAGGCCAGTGTGGTGGCTCATGCCCGTAGTCCTAGCTTTCTGGGAGGCCGAGGTGGGCGGATAGCTACCATTCAGGGGTTTGACACCAGCCTGAGCACAGTGAGACCCTGTCTCTATCTCTAAAAAAAAAAGAAAAAGAAAAAGTAAAAGTAAAAGAAAAAATTAAAAAAAAATACAAAAATAAATACACCCCCCCCACACACACAAATTCTTTGCCTAGGCCTATGTCTGAAAGGGTCTTCCCAAAATCTTCTTCTAGAATTCTTAAGGTTTCATGCCTTAGGTTTAAGTCTGTTATCCATCTTGAGTAAATTTTTGTGAGAGGTGAAAGGTAGGGATCTAATTTCATTCTTCTGCATGTAGCTATCCAGTTTTCTCAGCACCATTTATTGAAATGAGATTCTTTTCCCCAATGTATATTTTTGTCTGCATTATCGAAGATTAGATTACCATATTCTGATGATTTCATCTTTGGAATCTCAGTCCTATTCCAAAGATCAATGTCTCTGTTATTGTGCCAGTGCCAAGCTATTTTAATTATTATTGCTTTGTAGTATAGCTTTAAGTCTGGAAGACTGATGCCTCCCAGTTTGTTCTTTTTACTTAAGATTGCTTTGGGTATACAAAGTTTTTTCTGGTTCCATACAAAGTAAAGAATTATTTTTTTCTAGATCTGTAAAGAATGATGACGGTACTTTGAGGGGATTTCATTAATTCTGTAGATCACTTTAGGTAATATTGACATGTTAATGATATTGATTCTACCAATCCATGAACAAGGTAGATTTTTCCATCTGTTTACATCGTCTACAATTTCTTTTTTTAGTGTTTCATAGTTCTCCTTGTACATGTCTTTCATATCTTTTGTTAAATATATTCCTAGATATTTAATTTTCTTTGGGGCTATAGTAAAAGATATTGCATTTTTTATTTGTTTTGGCTTGACTATTACTGGCATATATGAATGCCTCTGATTTGTGTATATTGATTTTGTAACCTGAGACTTTACTGAATTCATTTATCAAATCTAGGAGTCTCTTGGAGGAATCCATGGGGTTTTTAGATATAATATCATATCACTGGCAAAGAGTGAGAGTTTGATCTCATCTGCCCCACTTAGATGCCCTTAAATACCCCTCTCTTGCCTGATTGCTATAGGTAAGACTTTAAGCACTATGTTGAACAGAAGTGGGGATAGTGGGCGTCCTTGTCTAGTTCTGGTTTGAAGTGGAAACGGTTTCAACTTTTCCCTATTCAGTATGATATTGGCCATGGGTTTGTCATAAATGGACTTCATAATTTTAAATTTTAAAATTTAAAAAATTGTAAAAGGAATCATGCTTTATGTAGTCATTTGTGACTTATTTTTTCATTTAACATAAAATGTTTAAGATTGTCTGTATTGTTGCATTGTGAATATCCATAGTGTAAGTTCACTCATTTTGATTATTGTATAATATTTTGCAGATTTTTTTTATAGCTAACTGAATAATCTCCCTTTTCTTTCCTCTTTGCCTCTCCTCCTTATCTCTGCTCTCCTTTTCCTTTACTCCTTGGTTCCTCCTGTTAGTCTTGTTCCATCTCCTGTATTCAGGACTTGTAATTGCAGGTACCTCCTACACATTTCCACCTGCAAGTACTGCAGGCACCTTCAACTCTATTTTTAAAATAGATCTTCTCCTCGTACTCCTTCTCTCCCAACAGCTCCCCATCAGAGGACCCTGGGAAAAAATGTTAGCATTCCAAAAAAGAGTTTGAAAATAACTGTCTGAAGCAGCAAACAGATGTATGCAAGTATTAGGATTCTCTTAGAGTTTACTTCAGTGGTCCTTAAACTTCAGAGTGTCTCAGAATCACCTAGAGGGCTTGTTAAACCACAGATTTTTGGACCACCCTCTCAGAGTTTCTAATTTGTTAAGTATGGGTTGGAGCTTGATAATTTGCATTTCTAACAAATTCCCAGGTGATGCTGATGCTGCTGGTCTGGGAACCACACTTAGAGAAATATGGGTACATTAAAAAAAATTTTTTTTGAAGTGCATCATGCCCCAAACCTTAGGTTAGTCTCCCAGGATAAAGCACCTTTCTTTAGGGGTAGGTTTGGAAGATAATGTCCTATGTGCTCATGGTCAGTAATCTGGCTACTAGTAATACAGCAATCTTTCAACTATGCAGGAGAAAAAAATATTGATTCTTCCCTTAAATTCTATGTCCAAATTAAATTAATACTTGCCTTTCTTACACACTAGCCAAAGCTATTTCTTGAAATTCAAAAATGAGCAAGTTTTAAAGTAGTTTCATTTATTTTCATGTTTGTAGAATGCATTCTGATTATATTCTTTACATTCCACTTACTGATATACCCCACTTCATGCAATAGATAGGACTTTAATAGATTTCATATAGGCCACAGTTCTGTATATCAAATAATATTTTAAGTTAATTAAGGGGAGCCCCGATTTTTAAAAAAACTTTTGTTAAAAATTCCCTTGGGTCGTGCATAATTATCCTCCAATTTATATCTTCTGGGGATTTAGGATTCTGTCTATAATGTTTTCTTGAATGAGAACATGCATGCTCAAAAGATACTGAACTATCTTATAGCTGCAGTAGCAAGGCAAGTGTTGTAAGAGAAATAATAACTTCTCTTAGATATCCATGTGCAATTTTAATGGCAAAAGTTGTACATTTTCATTGTATGTCATGCATAACTTCATGCCTGCCTATCTTTTTCCAGCTCATAAATGCTATTGATTTGCATATGCTAGGCTGCTATAATATCCCTATAAACCTCTCTTCGTCGAAGAAACACAGCTTCCATCAAAACAAGTCTTTAAAAATATTTACCAAGCTGTAATAAACAACATCTCTCAAATGTGCTGTATATAAAAAATTAACTTCTTGAGGGGTGACACCAGTTTTATTTTTACTCATTAGGCACTGAAACTTTGCCAACACTAGTAAATGCTGTGGTCAATGGAGCTTATGAAAATAAAGCTTTTTCCTTTTTTTTTTTCCTTTTTTTTCTTTAAATCTGAAGAGATGATCTATATTCTCCTCCCTGGTTATTCAAATAGATAAAAATATCATTTTTTCGAAAAACTGTTCCCGGCAGACAAGGAGATATTTATATTCAGCACTGTGAATAAGGATATATAGTTAAGTGAATGGAAATGTACCAGATCAAATTATATTGCCTTTAGCAAATAATAGCAGTGTTAGCCCCTTGATGCTGACCAGGCTGTTATTAACTCGTGTTATTTAAAGTAAGAATTCAAATACCATAGTAAAATTATTTTGGCTGGACTAGGAAGTGGGTTCCTTCTGCAGGAGGGCTGGGGACAACTTGGAAACGTGAGCAATGCACCTGTAGGCTGGAGGGGACGGTGAGCCTTCTACATGAGTCTACTAACAGCAATGGCTGTGTTTGGGAAATCCACCTGCTGACTGATCCACTCCATGAAAGCAAGAGAAATTGAGACAAGGCTGAACAGCAGGAGGGAACTTAATGGTAATTAAAGGCAAATCATTGAAATAACCATAAATGAAAAATTTCTGATGATTTGCTTCACATGAATACACACTATTTCACTTAATGGGTGTCTCAAAAATTCTTCTTTTCTTTTCATCACCCTTAAAAATATTTTAGTTGTCCCTATGTATTTTTCCAACTTGTTTCTTTCTTGCCTGTCTTTTCTTCGATTTCATTTTTCTCTCTTTCCTCTTTCTTTACCACACTGTCCTTTCATGTTTTGACTTTCTTCTTTTCTGTTCTTTCTGGCTCCCGCTCTGCACCTTTTTCTTTTTATTCAGTTGCTCTTCACTTATGCCAAGCATTGCCTGGGTACTGAACAGATAGACAAACGACATACTGGCTTCCGTGAGGAATAATGAGAACATCCACCAGTAGTAGAGTGCTATGAAAGAGCTAGAGGACTGATATTATAATTTGGCTTTAAGCACATGGCAGATTAGCTGGCATAACCTCCTAACTCTATTCGCTCTTTCACAAAGCAAGCTTCACCATTTGCCTGCACAATCCTCTCCTATGGTCTCTTCTTCATCTTCCCTACCGGTTCATGCTTCCCACAGCTGTCAGCATTCTTATCAGATTCCTCATCAGCTTAAAATCCTTAATTTCAATCAATCAATTCATTTGTTCATTCAAATATTTACCCAGGGATGAATGTACAGTCATGCATCGTTTAATGATGGGCATATGTTCTGAGAAATGCTGTCACTAGGTGATTTTGTTGTGCAAACATAGATACAGAGTGTACTTGACACAAACCTAGCTGGTGTAGCCTACTAAACACCTAGGCTAGATGGTCTAGCCTGTTGCTCCTATACAAACCTGTACAGCATATTACTGTACTGAATACTGCAATCAGTTGTAACACAATGGTAAGCATTTGTGTATCTAAATATATCTAAACATAGAAACAGTACAGTAAAAATAAGTTATAAAAGATGAAAAATAGTATTGGGCACTTACCATGAATGAAACTTGCAAGACTGAGAAGTTTCTCTGGGTGAGGCAGTGAGTGAGGGGCAAGTGCATGTGAAGGACCAGGACATTACCATGTACTACTGTAGACTTTATAAATACTGTACACTGGCCATAATAGAGTTATTAAAAACTTTTCTTTCTTCAATAATTAATCTTAGCTTACTATAACTTTTTTACTTTATAAACTTTTAAATTTTTTAAATTTTTTTTGACTCTTTGTAGTAACACTTAGCTTAAAATTCAAACACATGCCTCTTGTATTTTCCTGGATAGAGCTGGAACCCATTCCACTAAGTGATGTATCTCAAGAACGGAAAAACAAGCACCATATGTACTCACCAGCAAATTGGTATTAACGGATCAACACTTAAGTGGACGTATACGAGTAACATTTATTGGGTGTCGGGTGGGTGGGAGGGGGGGCATGGGCAATATACATAACCTTAATATTTGTACCCCCATAATATGCTGAAATTTAAAAAAAGGGTTAAGTAAATGAATCTCATGAAAAAAAAATTCAAACACATGGTACAAAGGTACAAAAATATTTTCTTTCTTTACATGCTTAGTTTATAAACATTTTCCTATTTATTTTCTCTTTTAAACTTTTTTGTTAAAAACTAAGATACAAACACAAACATTAGTCTAGGCTTACACAAGATCAAGATAATCAATATCACTGTTTTCCACTTCCACATCTTGTCCCACTGGAAGGTCTTTAGGGGCAATAACACGCATGGAGCTGTCATTTCCTATGTTATAATGCCTTCTTCTGAAATAGCTTTTGAAGGACCTGCCTGATGCCGTTTTACAGTTAAAATTTTTTTATAAGCAGAAGGAATACACTCTAAAATAACGATATGAAGTTCAGCAAATACATAGACCAATAACAGTCATTTATTATCATTATCAAGTATTAGGTATTGTGCATAATTGTATGTGTGCTGTACTTTCATACAGCACATATAAACCTATTGTGACAGCACAATAGGTTTGTTTACACCAACATCATCACAAACACGAGTAATTCCTTGTGCTATAATATCAGGATGGCTACCATGTCATCAGGCAATAGGAATTTTATAGCTCTGTTATAATCTTATGGGACCACTGTCATATATGCGTTCCATCCTTGACCAAACCATTGTTATGCAGTACATAGCTATATTTGGATGTTTTTCTCCCCCATTTTTTTTCTGTGAATAAATTTCATAATTTATTGTATCACTTTAAAGTTTAAAAAGTCTCTACTCCAGAGATTTGATAAATTTTAGTTTATATTTCCTTTTTAATGGTTTATTTCCATTTCTTTATTTTTTATTTTTTATTTTTTTGAATTCCATACCCATTTTATTTTTTTTTCTTTTATTTCATCATATTATGGAAGTACAAATATTGTTAGGGTTACAAATATTGCCCCTGCCCACTCCCTCCCCCCGATATGTCCAATCCCCTGGTGGTGTACATCACACACGTTATGGAAGCACACACCCCTTTCCTCCTCCCC